>JAAZTK010000864.1:0-16847 GCA_036507255.1 Megalothorax incertus
TAGGCCAGGTTCGGAGGCATGCAATATATTGTTCTCTGCTGCGTATTGCATTTAGATAAAACGTCACACTCAAACTCGGAATGAATTTTGTTCTAAAATAAAATTATTACGTTTAATATTACAAGATGTAATTAATGTTAATTAATTTTTAGTACCATTGAGCAAGAAAGATTGCAAAAAAATGGAGTTGAGCATTGAAAACATGACCAAGGACCTGACTCTGGAAGGATTGAGCTACAGGAAATACATGATGGAGGGTCTTTAACGATTTCATGAGGAGCGATAAGAACCGGAAGCTCAGTGAGAAGGAGACTCCAAGGAGGGAGGTCACGGGTCGCCACGAAATGAGGGCCAAGCTCGGGGGAATTGACGATCTTGATCGGAGGACAATCCTTCTTGTGCTCCTTCCAGTGAGACCTGGAATTGTTATAAAAATATCCATAAATTGGCCTAGTTAATTAAACACAATTAAATTGTAATGGGAATATTTAGTGAATGAATGTTTAAAATTATTTCTAAAATATTTTAAATTACTTTTGATGGTCAGCAGAGCAATAGTGAATTTGATGGCAAGCACCACAGGATTTGTCAGAAGGGGCTTGACACACAGCACACACCTGGATCCAATTAAAACATAATTAGATTAATTAAATTACGTGGATCAATTAAAATTGGCAAATTCTGTTCACCTTTTTTGGAGACTCATCTTCAACTTCCGGAAGGGTTCCGTGAATCCCTGACAAATCCATCTTCAACGATAGTCACAAACCGGTGGATGACCTGCTGAGGTCAAGGATGAAGGTGACGATGTAATTACGATAAAATGTCAACTTTTTAATCAAAAATTAATTAATTCGAGAATCTTTTCAAAGTGTCTCAGAATCAGAGTTAACGGAAATTCTTGGCGCGTTCGAAACCTATACTATATTCCGCACAGTGTTCGCAGGGATAGAAAAATCCGAATCCGAATTTTAAAAAAAAAAATCTAAAAATCTGAAAAAAAAACCCTTCAAAACCCGGAGGATTCACACATGTCCGCATCAGCACACTCGAAGGTGAGGGTCAGCTATTATTATGATTGTAAGTTTTTCAAATCTAAAATTTAGCCATTTTTAATGACCTTTTTTCCTCTTCCGTCATTGTATAATTTTTTAATTTTTGAAACCCAACTTGACTTGGGTTTGAATTTGTGTATATTATACTTTAAAGTTTAACCTATTATACAATAGCAAATTCTAGAGGTCAAACTAGTGACCAACTTAAAATTTTAAATTCTTTATTATTTTTTTCAGGTGACATTGGCAATTATTTTTATGGGAAGTCACATCCTGTAAGTCTCAAATTAAATTATACCTAGCTGAAATTTTACTCATTTCTAATTTATACAATTTATATTATTAATCCATAACATAAATTTGTGCTGCGCAAAAAGATTGTGATAATTAAAAGACATTCAAGAGCTTTTAGCTCAATTCTTCAAGTCCTTCATCAATAATTATTATTAATAATTATCCACAGATGAAACCACTTCGGATTCGCATGACCCACAATCTTCTCCTCAACTATGGTCTTTACCGAAAGATGGAAGTTTACGTAAGTGACCCTTATCTCCTAAACCTTTAACCTTTGACCTGATCATGACATTTCCCTCGCAGCGCCCTCACAAAGCCAGCCCAGAGGAAATGACCATATACCATTCTGATGATTACATCCGTTTCCTCAGTTCTATTCGCCTCGATAACAAGAAACAAATTAAGCAATTCAAAGTGGATGAGGACTTCCCTGTTTTTTATGGTCTTTTCGAATTTTGCCAACTTTCTGTCTGTGGCTCAGTAGCAGGAGCCGTCAAACTTAACAAAGAAACTGCGGACATTTCTGTCAATTGTGCTGGAGGTCTTCATCATGCAAAAAAAGGAAGAAGCTTCAGGTTTTTGCTATGTTAATGACATTGTGCTCGCTATCCTTGAACTCCTCAAGTACCATCAGCGTGTACTTTATGTGGATATTGACATACATCACGGAGATGGTGTAGAAGAGGTATTATTAGAGTTATATCAGTAACTATAAAATTCTATTCATATTAGTACTAATTACATTTCTAAATGGTTTCTTATTATCGATATAGGCATTTTTTACTACTGACCGTGTAATGACAGTCTCCTTCCATAAATATGGAGAATACTTTCCAGGAACGGGGGATCTACGTGACATTGGAACTGGAAAAGGGGAGGGATATTCTGTCAACTTTCCCCTTCGGGATGGGTTAGATGACGAAGCTTTTGAGTCAATTTATGTCCAAGTTATGACAAAAGTAATGGAAACATATCGGCCCAATGCTGTTGTACTTCAATGTGGAGCAGATTCTCTTACTGGGGATAGACTTGGCACCTGGAATTTGACACCCAAAGGTCACTCAATATCAATAGAATTTATGAAAAAATATAATCTACCAATCCTCCTACTTGGAGGAGGTGGTTATACTGTTCGGAATGTGGCAAGATGTTGGACTTATGAAACTGCAGTTGCTCTTAATACAGAGATTCAAGATGAGCTTCCCTACAATGATTATTATGAGTACTTTGGACCGAATTTTAAGCTTCACCTCTCATCTTCAAGGATGTCCAATCAGAATACTACAGAATATTTTGATAAGATCAAGACGAGGATCTTTGAGAAATTAAGGATGCTTCCTTGCGCTCCTAGCGTCCCAATGCAAGGTAAATTTTTGTTTTTTAAAAGCATTATTGGGTCAGTTTGTTCATATTTTGGTTAAAATTGGTTTTAACATTGCAATTTTGGCTAGTAGAAATCCCTGAAGACGCTTTCCCTGATGGGTCTGATGACATTGACGAGGATAAGGGGAATTTAGATGAAAGGATTTCAATTCGAGCATATGACAAGCGTGTATCGAATGATAATGACCTAAGTGACTCTGAGGATGAAGGTGAGGGGAGGAGGGATGAGCATACTGGGAAGAATAGGGTAATGTTAAGGCGGGTGAAGAAAGGGAATGATAACATGGAAGTGGAGGATATTTGGGGGGTGGAAGAGCCGATGGGGACTGATGTAACATGTTCCTCAGCTGTGGTATAACCGTATAATTATTAATTAGTACCTTAATCTATTTCAAATGCTTTCGGTATGTAAGTTGGACATTTCGACATCCATCCAATGTAAAAAATTAGGTCTCGATATTCAGGAATAATTAAGAATAACTTTTATAAACTGTAAATAGTTAGTAGATTAACTAATTATAATCACATATGCAATGTATTTATTTCAATTTGCAAAAGTATTCAAAATAAATACGATACAGATAATAAATATGAAAAATCGCCACACATGTGATATAAGTCATAAACATACTAATATTTAATTAGTTAATTATATAATAATTCTAGGATTAGACGCCAGTTTAATATGCTTTGAGAACGGTCTATTTTGGCCAGTGCAGTGGGGGTAAATGCTCAGTTTTAGCGGGAATTCATTTAAAATAATTTTTGTTATATTTCGAGAAGCGACGAATTTTAATTAATTCCTCAGTTAATTAACGCTATTTTGACGTAAATATAAATACTTTTTCAAAACGCTTCAAAAGCTTTATAATTCCAAACGTTTTCAAAACGTTTTAAAATAAATACGTTTTTCAAAAGCTTTATAATTCAAAACGTTTTCAAAACGTTTTTAAAATGAATACTTTTTCAAACGTTTTGAAAACGTTTGTAATAATTTAAAAGTTTTTGAAATTTCAAAAACCTCATAAACTAAAATCTGCCAGACAAAACTACCCAAAATTCGCGAAAGTTGTCCGAATTCAAGACCGAAATTAATTAATTTCGCTCGTAAAATTGATATAAAATTTTAACATTGCATTGACACGACCTCCGCGACATCCTCCACTCGACGAGGACCACCACGATGGACCGAGATATAGTTGGAGTATTGGAGGATAAGGTATTGTTATTTTAAAACTTATTCAAGTTCAAATTCGATTTTTTTGACACTTTTTTATTTGCAACATTTTAAATTTCTTAATTAGGTTGTTGGTGGCAAGGGGTACAGGATCGAATGGTCAACGAACACCCTCGTCCCTCTTGAGGAATGGACTGAATACTACATACAATCTCCGGCTTTTAATTTATGGGGTTTTGATGCGTAAGTTTTCGAATCTCTAATTCAAAATTAAAGGATTATTTATTTAATATTCTCTGATAGGAGGCTCAAGATTGACATCAATCTTTCTCAGAAAGATCCTTATTATCAAAATGTGACAGTAACAATTCGATTGAGTCCTCTGGATCCCCTTGCCAGGCCCAAGGGCTGGGCCAAAATGTGCAAGGACATTGACATTTTTTTAAAAGCACTTTACGAAGACGGTATTTTTGTTCAATTCTGGCCGTCCAACTTTGTAATATTTAATTTCTTTATTTTTACAGATTATGCGACTTTTGACACCCGCAAAGGAGGGGATATAAAAATCTTAACCAACTCACCTAAAGTTTTTCAATTGAATTTCGAACTGCCTTTGAACGAGGAGACGGGTACACCTCAAATGGTACCCTACTAATATCCGATTTAAGGCATTTAAATTCATGTTTTTAATTAATTAATTTTCTTTATTTAAACTTTAAAGAGTGGGTACTTTGAAATTGACTTGTTGATTGAAAAACCCAAAAAGGAATATAGTTTGAAAGTGGCCAAAGCATCTTTGGACCACATCCACGGGATTCGACATCTTTCTGACGAGCTTGGGCGACTGCTAGCCAATCCAGAAGGGTCTGACCTCACGATCCGATGCGGAAATCAAGAGTTCCCTGTCCATAAATTAATTTTATCCGGTATTTTTTCATTGAAATGATTGTTTCTTTGTTTAATCAACTTTTGTACATATTTTATTTTATTTTTTAATACATTAGCACGGTCTACCACCCTAAAGAAGATGATGGGAGAGCTAAAGGAAGGAACTCTTGACCTTGGCATAGTTAAAGACGTCTCAATCGACCCAAGGGTGGTCAAATTAGTACTTGAATGGATCTATACGGGCGTAATGAAGGACAAGGGGGATCATTTGGCTGATATAAGTGCTTTGGCGAGGATTTGGAGCCTGGAGAAACTTGAGCATTATTCCAACAAGCTTGCAGATATCAATTATCGTAAGAATTCTAATGTTTCTTAATTAATTAAGCTATATTTCTGAAAAATTGCTAGAATCATTAGAATCATCTATTTTGTTTCCCCAGGGCTGAAACACCCGGAAGTAGTTGAAGAAATCGAACCTCCTCCTAAGAAAAAATCAAAAGGCGACCAAAAGGTACATGTTTTCAAAATTTTAAATTGGAATACAAATGATTTTGGCAATTGAAATATGATATGGGATTCCAGGATTATAATCTGGTTTTGGGTCATCTCGAAGTCATCCCGTGGATATCTCATCGAATGGAATGGAAGGTGGACCTCCCCAACTTGAGGAATGAGGGTGAGGTTAAAGAGCTTCGCTCCCCAGCCGTTCGGTTCTTTGGCGTTGATTGGTTAGATACATGTCCTTACATGTCAATTAAATTATAATGATAATTTTTATCACAAATATTAAATAAATGCAGGAATCTCCTATTGAAAGTCAACTACAACACGGGTTTCCTCCAAAATTTTAGAACGGTTTTCGAAATATCTCTTGAGCCTGAGCCAAATGCTCTTCGGGGTCTCGGGTTTGAGGTTGGAGCCGAACCTAAGTTGAAATTTCACGTCTATTACTGTAAGCTTTTTGGTTGAATTATGGCCTAAAAATTAAAATTACACTTTTTAATCATCTTTACATACCTATTAATACAATGTAATACAATATTACATATTATTGTACATTTTAGGCGATCCTGGGAATTATTACAGTTATGAATCTGATGATGATTCTAATTCTTATAACACGGATTTTTCTAAATTGAAGGAATGTAATTGCGGAGAGTGTTCACGTTGGTTTGTAATGAATAATGATTATTGTATATATACAATATATAAAATATTTAATGAATCTGATCACTTTTAAGGATTCGGATTAAACAGCTTGCGACCAACAAATACATGTTCTCGGAGAGGAGCTCGATCCTGAATCGGTTCTATGAAAAAGTACAGCAGTATACTTATTTCTTGTGCTAAAATAAATTAACTTTTAAATTCTCTTTAAAGAAACATGAAATCCAGATTATGTGGAAGCTTGAAATTGATTTTAAAAGGGAGTTACTGGCGGATAAAATGAAGAAAAAGATAAATCAAGAGAAAAAGTTCCTTGAGGGGCTTACTGTGGATCTAGGAAATCTGCTAGATGTCCCGGGAGAACCTGATGTAGTGCTGAGATGCAAAGGGAAAGATTTCCGAGCTCATAAGGTTATTATGTCAGGTAAAACTCGTTGATTTTGAATTTAAAATGCTAATAATTAAATGCTAAAACTTTTTTTCCTTAAGCACGAAGTCCAGTGTTCAAAGTTATGCTTGACACCCCGATGAAAGAGTCTCGAGAGTCAATGATCGAGGTCAAGGATGTTCATGGGGAGCTTGTAGGTCAAGATGTGTTTGGAACAATTCTACGTTGGATATATATGGGAGAACTTGGGGAGCTGAACGAGGGACAGACTTTGATTGCACTTGGATTGGCAAACTTTTATAACCTGAGTAAATTGAAGGAGCTTTGCGAAGTCAAACTTAAGGCCCTGATTAAAGAGGAGAGCGTGGTTGATGTAAGTTTGATTGAAAAAATCAATATTTAAATGTAAATTATGATCATTTCCAGATTCTGATTATGTCGGATTGTGTGGGAGCTGTGGATCTGAAGCGTGAGGCGATTCAATTTATCAACAAGCAAGTCAACTTTTTTTTAATGCATATATTCTTCTAACTTTTTAAAAAAATTATCTTATTGGGTTTTTAATATTTCAGGAATGAATCAATCGTAAAGACCGAGGAATTCAAAGAGAAGGTTGGATGGAATCTTTTTCAAGACATTTATATGGCTGCCCTCGCTAAATGAGGGCATTTTAATCTTGAAGGAGTTTTTATTTTTAAAATACTTAATTTATATCTACATAATACGAATTAATTATAACCTTGATTAATTGTTAAATACTCTATTTAAAAAATCAACATTTGTTATCATCTACAGATAATTATACATTTAAAAATGAAATCCATTTAAGACTTAAAGTTCGCATAGTTGTGATTAATAAAATCTGTTTCAAATGACGAATTTATACCTACATTTTTCGATTATCTTCATATATTTTACTCAACAAAGCTTTATTGAATTAATTTAGGTATTAAAAATATTTAATTGTAATTCTCAAAACGTCTCCTTCAAAGTCTTAACCTAAAATCTGCCCGAAAAACTGCCAAAATTCAATCTTCGCCGAATCGAAAACTTCATCAGTAAAATTAATTAATTTCGCTCGTAAAATTGATAAAAAAAAGTTGACCATTGTTGACAAGACCTCCGTGACATCCTCCACTCGACGAGGACCACCACGATGGACCGAGAAATAGTTGGAATATTGGATGATAAGGTATTTTTAAAAACAATAACTTTTTCTTGAAAATTCGACATTTTAAAATAAAATTGAACGCTTTTTTGTTGTAACATTCCCTAATTAGGTTGTTAGGTGGCAAGGGGTACAGGGTCGAATGGGCCACGGACTCCCTCGTTCCCCTTGAGGAATGGACTGATTATTACATACAATCGCCGACTTTTAAATTATGGGGTTTTGATGCGTAAGTTTTCAAATTTCTGTTTTCAAAATTAATAAAATAATTAATTAATTAATACTTGTGCATAGGAGGCTCAAGATTGACATCAATCAATCCCAGATACATCGTCCAAATGTAACAGTGACAATTCGATTGTGTCCTCTGGATCCCTATGCCAGGCCCAAGGGCTGGGCTAAAATGTGCAAGGACACTGACACTTTTCTAAAAGCATTTTACGGTACTTTTATTCAATTCGGATTGTCGAACATTTGTAATAATTACTTTATTTTTAAAGATTACGATCTGACTTTTGACACCCGCAAAGGAGAAGGGGATATTAAAATCTTAAGCACCTCACCCAATGTTTTTCAATTGAATTTCGAGCGGCCTTTGAACATGGAGGCGGGTACATCTCATATGGTACTAATATCCGATTTAAAGCATTTAAATTCATGTTTTTAATTTATTAATTTTCTTTAATTAAAGAGAGGCCACTTTAGAATTAAATTGGAAATTGAAAAACCAGAAAAAGAATATAATTTGAAAGTGGATAAGGCATCTTTGGACGGCCTTCAAGGGATTCGACACCTTTCTGACGAGCTTGGGCGACTGCTGGCCAACCCAGAGGGGTCTGACCTCACGATCCGATGCAGAAATCAAGAGTTCCCCGTCCACAAATTCATTTTATCCGGTAATTTTTTGATTTAAAATTGTTTTTCTATTTAATCAACTTTTGTACATCTTACAGCAAGGTCCACAGTCCCGAAGAAGATGATGGGAAAGGTACAGGAAGGAGTTCTTGACCTAGACAGGGTCAAACGTCGGTCAATGGACCCAAAGGCTGTCAAAGCTGTACTTCAATGGATTTATACAGGTCAAATTAATCTTAAAGATATGGAGGATGAACTTTTGGCTGATATAAGTGCTTTGGCGAGGATTTGGAGACTGAAGAAACTTGAGCGTTATTCCAACAAGCTTGAAGATGCCAATTATCGTAATAATTATAATTAATATATCTGGAAAATTGCTTTAAATTAGTATTATATATATTTATTTTAACCCCCAGGGCTTAAACACCCGGAAATAGTTGAAGAAATCGAACCTCCTCCTAAGAAAAAGTCAAAAAAAGACCAAAAGGTACATGTTTTGAAAAATTTTAATTAAAATACATTGTTTTTTTTTAATTTTTAGAATTATAATCTTGTTTTGGGGGATCTGGAACTCATCCCGTGGAAATCACGCCGAATGGAATGGAAAGTAGAACTCCCCAAGTTGGGGGAAAAGATTAAAGAGCTTCATTCCCCATCTGTTAGGTTCTTAGGCATAGATTGGTATGATCCTCAAATTAAATTAAGTGCTAAATTAATTCCAAATATTATTTGGCATATATTGAAACCAGGTCCCTGCTCATGAGAGTGCAGTATAACACTGATCTTTTTGAAATTGAATATTCGGATGAAAGTTTCTTCCACGAATTTAAAACGCTTTTTCAAATATCTCTTGAGCCTGAGCCAAGTGCCTTTCGAAGTCTCGGCTTTGAGGTTGGAGCTGAACCTATATTAAATTTTCACGTCAAATACTGTAAGTTTTTTTATGGGAATATTTGCATTATTTAAATTATTAATGATATTTTTTACTCTAGGCGATAATGACATTCATTGCAGTCATAATGCTAATGATTCAGCCTATTCGGATGATTCATTCTCAAGTGAATGCAGTTGTGGTGAATGTTCATTTCATAGGTATTGTTTCTTGAATAATTAAAAAATTTTATAAAAATTTTATAAAAATTATCTAATTAATATTTATGAAATTATGATATTGATAATTTATCTGATCGAATTTAAGGGATCAAGCCAGACAGGATGAGATCAACGCCAACAAATATAAGTTCTTTGAGAATACCTGGATCGTGAATCGGCTCTATGAAAAGGTAGCCTTAATAATTTCCTCGTGGTTAAATATTAAAAAATTAACTAAATTGATCCCTCCTTGTAGAAACATGAAATCCAGATTGATTGGACGCTTCAGATTGAATTCCAAAGTGGGCTATTGGCAGATAAAATGCAAAGGGCGATAAATAAAGAGAAAGAGTTTCTCGAGGGTCTTGCTGTGGATCTAGGAAAACTCCTAGATGGCCCGGGAGTACATGATGTAGTGCTGAGATGCGAAGGGAAAGATTTCCGAGCTCATAAGGTTATCCTGGCAGGTAAAAAAACATTGATTTTTAAATTCTATTAGGATAAAAGCTAATTAACTAAATGCTAAAACTTGTTTTTCCAATAGTACAAAGTCCAGTATTCAAAGTCATGCTTGATACCCCGATGAAAGAGTCTCGAGAGTCGGTGGTTGAGGTCAGGGATATATATGGGGAGCTTATGGATCAAGATGTGGTTGGAGCAATACTACGTTGGATGTATACTGGAGAGCTTGGGGATTTGGACGAGGAACAGACTTTGATTACACTTGTATTGGCAGATTTTTATAATCTTAAGAATTTGGAGGAGCTCTGTGAAGTCAAGCTCAAGGGTCTGATTAATGAGGATAGCGTGGTTGATGTAAATTGGATCAAAAAAATGAAAGGTTTAAATTTCTTATTAGTTATTATTTAATTTTGGTCATTTGCAGATACTGATCATAGCGGATTTGGTGCGAGCTGTTGATCTGAAGTGTGAGGCGATTCAATTCATTCAAAAGTAAATCGGGAGTTAAGAATTGATTTAAAAATGGATTTAATTGGATTTTTTTAATATTTCAGGAATAAATCCATCACAGAAACGGAAGACTTCAAAGATAGGGTTAACTGGGATCTTTTGAGGGGAATTTTCGTGGCTCAATAATAGCTGGTGAAGACGAGCCAAAATCTAGGAATTTCCTGGAGGAGTTTTTTATATTTATTTTTAATCTAAATTAATTTATATGAATTAATTACCTATACATTTGATTACCTGTGACGCTTTTTTTAAAAGCTAATATTTGTTACCATCTACAGCTAATCATACCTTTAAATCAATCCATTTAATACTTAAGTTCGCAAAATTGTTTACACATTATAAATTATAATTAACTACTAACTAGAGAGTATTTATAGGTTTTTGATTCAAAATCCTTTAAAAAATTGTTGAGAAATTAAAATATGATTTATGTGTAAGAAATGCGGATAGTCTACTAATCCTAAGATAAAATAAATCTACTTAGGATTAGTATAAATGAATTTAACCGGTTCAAACTTCAAAGTGTATAATTAATTTACTTTAGTTCAAAAATCTTATTATTATTCAATCTAAATTCTGAAATAAAACACATTTCTTTTTATTCATAAAAGAATAATGCTCGAAACTTGTTGTAAATTATTTAAATACTTGTAATTAATGCCGTAGATAAGTATATTCCTCGTTATCTCCATAATATGCACTCAAATCTTCGTCTACCTCTCTCATTTGGTCAATATCTCCTCCACTTTTTCGTAGGTCATGTCACCACTCTTCCTCCTCATCTAGTTCTACCTACGTCACTCTGTTCATCTTATAGGAGTTTTCTTCGACTTTTCTGATTTTTTCGGTACTTTCTCCACTTTCTCTTCCGTTTGATCTCCTCCTCCAAAGAGCTGGAACTTCCCCTAAAGAAATTTTAATTATCCGAACCATTATAATAGCCAAGCAAGGATTCTAAGAAGGAGTAGGCAGAGGCTGATAATCACCTATCTTGACCATTCCGACATCAAAAAATCAATTAAAATTCCCTAATGAACATATAAAAAAATTGGCTGCTAATGGCCCAAACTGTATTTTATGTACGTATTAATAGAAAGCATTTCTTTCCTAGAGACCATCCACAGATCCTCCAGTGTATTCGGCAAAATGGAAATCTGAAAAGCAATGCTTGCAAAACGTCTTTAAAAGGTTTTGCAAAACAATTGGACTGCATTGCTTTTGTAAAACGTTTTAAAAACGTTTTGCAATCTAATTGCATTACATTGCATAAATTGCAAAACGTTTTAAAAACGTTTTGCAATCCAATTGCATTGCATTGCATTTGCAAAACGTGTTAAAAACGTTTTGCACAAGCAATGCAATGCATTTGTATTGCAAAACGTTTTTAAAACGTTTTTAAAAAGCAATGCAAAGCATATGTATCGCAAAACGTTTTTAAAACGTTTTTAAAAAGCAATGCAAAGCATATGTATTGCAAAACGTTTTTAAAAAGCAATGCATTGCATATGTATTGCAAAACGTTTTTAAAAAGCAATGCATTGCATATGTATTGCAAAACGTTTTTAAAACGTTTTTAAAAAGCAATCCAATGTATTTGTATTTCAAAACGTTTTTAAAATGTTTTGCACAAGCAATGCAATACATATGTATTCCAAAACGTTTTAAAAACTTTTTGCACAAGCAAATGCAACGCATTTGTATTGCAAAACGTTTTTAAAACGTTTTACACAAGCAAATGCAATACATTTGTATTCCAAAATTCAAGAGCGTCAAAGACAGCGAGAAGCGGGGCTGGTCAAAGCGTCAATCCGAGCGTCAGCGACAATTTCAAATTCAACGAAAGCGGCGAGATCAATCCGAGAAAAGAATCCGAGAATCCGAGAAATGCAAAAGCGCCAGAAGGTAGAGGCTGAGCGGAGGCGTCAAGAGTTAATACAGAGGTAACAAAAGGCGTAAGCGGAAAAGGGTTTTCGTCTGCAAATACAACGCCGAAGGCAAGAGTTTGCGAGGCGGCAGGAAGAGATTCAGAGAGTGAAGGAAGCTGCAAGGCTGCACGCGGAAGAAGCCAAAAGGCTTCAACAACAGGCTTCTGAGGCTGCAAAGAAGATCTATCCGAATTTGAGGCTGTCCAAAGGAGGAGAAACGAGATTGCAAGGCAATTCCAAGCTTGAGAGAGACAAAAAAGACTCTTACAAATTCAAGAAGCAAGGAAAGACTGTAATCCTCATCAAAATAAGCCAGGTCAAGCCTAAAGTGTCCTCAAACGACCCTTATGGCCTCATCCTCTAGGTATGTCAATTTAAATTAAATAAACTACCCCGTTCAACAGTTTCTCCCGTGTAAAACCAAAAAAGTGGGTTTTGTCAACCCTATTATATTGCGACTTAAGATAAATGCAAAATGAATAAATAAATAAGTTAATAAGCTAGATGTTTTTTTTAGATAAATAGATCTTTTAAAAGTCAATAACTACTCTATTCAGCCAACTATTTTTATACTTAAAAATCCGTCAATCTATTAAAAACATTAGAAAACTAAGTACATTACCTATTTAATAAAAATTTGAGAATTCCTTGTATTTTAAGTTTTTGAAAGAAATTGATTTACTTTATTATAAAAAAATTCATTAGGTAGTAAATTACACATCAATCCTTAAACAGTTTATATATAATACAATAGTAAAAATAACAACATTTTTCTTTTTAGAATTTATGTGATTTGAAAATCAATCTTTTATCAATAATTGTGTGATTGCAGTCACTCGAAAAGGTTTCATTTAAATTGGACGGGAAATGGAAAGTACTTGATAAATTCTTCCTTCAAATCCTCCGGCATCTACAATATAAGAAATATTATTAAAAATCAATTATTAATGAATAGAAATTTTAATTTAAAAAAATACCTTTGGCCCCATAAATGTAAGGGATGTCAGCGGGAGCTCAGAAGCCTCTTTGAAGCAACGTAGACGATCAACCTTTGGCTGTGTTCCACTCCGAGTTCGAACGGGGGTCCATCGGTCTGAACGAATTTCAGAATATTTAATGAAGAATGTCTCCAATTCTAAAAAAATATTTTTAAGACGATTTTAAATAAGTACTACGATAAAATAAGTAAAAATATTAATAATTACTTTTAAAATGGTTCAGCTTGAAGGATTCCATTTGTTTAACCCTTAAATATGCATCATGGATAGACAGTTGGCGAAGGGATTCGGCCCAAGGAAGGATCTGTTGACGAAGTAAATCGCCAGGACATGACAATTCTTTCACTGAGCCAATGACACCAATAAACGAAGTGAGGTCATAAATATAAGGGATTTCAAGGCGTTCCAATTGAAGTTGTCCAGCCTCATCCTGAGCAGGAATGACTCTGAGGGCAATCAAAGAGCTCTCACTGTTCAGGGTCAAATTAACAAGCTTGGGGAAGTGGACAGCCAGATTTTGGGTCATCCCAATTAATTGTGAATGAGTCCTCCTTAGTCCTTCTGCCTCGATTATTTCCAAATCCACCTTTAGTTTTAACGAGTGCAAAACTTGAAATATTGGTAAATGAATTTTGCCCCAAACTTCAGCATCTTCCAAATCTACTTGTACTGGACCTTTCAAATGACAGACAAAGCTAAAGAATAGAGTCTCTAGTGTTGAGGATTGAGAGGTCAAAAATTGGGTCAAGTTTGAGAAAATGGTCGGAAGATTATCAAGGAATTCAGGGACATGATCCAGTAACATCCAGTGTGGTGTCAAATCGGCGCTCATACCAAAATTCTTGAGCCTCATTCCATTTTCAGCCAAATTAATTAGGCCTGATGTAAACCTATATAAAAATCAATTTAATGAAATTATTTTAAAAAATTTAAATGAATCAATTTTACTCGAGAGCAGCAACATTTCCATCCCTAATTTTGTCAATTTCTAATCGCGTTAATTTAGATGCATCCAAGCCTGGAAAGTTGATATTCCCACTCCAAAGTTCCTCGATTCCCATAGACGTTAAATTGGTGTACTCCCCAGAAGCTATCATATAATTATTAATAAATATAAAATATATTAGAAATGTACATTGTAATTAAAATAAGTATAAAAAAATACCAAAATCAGATTTAAATAGTCCAAAAATATCGTGAGAATAAGTTTGGTAGTCCAGTTTTTGCAATCTCCGTTGAATAGGCCCAGAAGAAGAAGGGACAAATAGAGAAGAATCAGGAAGTCCATAACTCATATCATTTTCATGCGGGTATATGCAAAGAAATGGTGATTTCTTTAAAATTCCTCCAAATTTCAGTCTTCATAAATTTTTCAAACAATACGACGATTTGTTCTTGATATGCGAAATAGCCTGGGATGCCTATTTCAACAAACGTCACCGGATAGAGTGAGAAGAATCCGATTTGATTGTTAATGATGGGCCAGGATTGTGGGAAATTGAATTTGAAAGAGTTAAAGAATCGACGAATCCTGGAGGTATCTCTCATAAATTGTGCAAAGTTGTCTTCGGCTTCTGATGTTGTGGTATTGATCCAACGAAAGTCTACAGCTTTAAGTTTTCTCTGAAATTAAAAAATAATATTTTAATTAACTGCCAAAAATTAAATTAAAAATTATACATTGTTTGCTCGCTGTTCAAGGTCTTTGAGGATTAATTCATCCCAGGTTTGAGACATTAGCCGGAGTTCTTTGAGTTGGGAGACCGACTCCACGAGCTTCAACAGTTTTATGACATTGTCCTTTAAAAAAACATGTATAAAATTAATGTACATTAAATTGTACAGCCATTTATCATAAAGTATAAGCTATTGACATGCATTGTATTGTAAACATACGGGTTCAATGATGAATGGATTGGAATCAGAAGCAGCTACGAGCGTCCTTGACCTCTGAAAATTTAAAATTTGAGTTAGATAAATTTAAATATAAACTTTTCAAAGCAAATGTCGTGAAATTTTGAAAATCCTTGAAACTATCGGTATACTAGTACTATTTTTTTTTTAATACCTATATGATATAATTTGTATTATATAGGCCTTTTAAAAATCGTAAAAATTAAATATTTATTATTTGGCATATTATCATACCTTCCCCTTTAGCCCTCCCTGACCATTGATCCCCACTGACCTGAATCTCTTCATTTTGACAATCGAAAGTACAACGTGGCCTGGCTGTAAAACAGAATTTAAAAAAAATTAAAAATTGTAGAACTACAAAATATTAAAAATCATTTACATAAAAACCTTTGTTTTTTGTACAATTATAATTAGGGCTGATTAACACCATAATTAAAAACTTACCAATTTATTGATGAGGTTGGTTAATTAACAGAATGCAAAAATACCAGACGGGACGTGGTCAGACAAAATTACAGAGATTTCAAATTTTTTGACAATGTGAATGACGACTGCACTCGACTCCTCCCAATATGCATTTCGCATATTTTAATACAATTTGAGTAAATTTGGGGGACGCTGAGACTTGCCTTTGATAATTTAATTGCATTTTGTTAATTAATTTTATACCATATACGAATACTATATAGTAATTATATTATATATGTATAATAATTACGAAGCAATCGTAATTAGTACATACGACTAGGTACATTTATATTTCATAACTAATTCTGAGAATAAATAGGTTTATTCAAAATCATTTCCTTCTTTAAAAAATTTAAATGCGATAAATTATTTACGAAACCGTCTACAAAATAAAATATTAAATGCAAAACCAGTTTAAGACTTTGATTCATCAAGGTCAAACAGCTAATGGCTCCTCAAGCTTCCTATTATGCGCTAATACAGGTAGTTTAAAGCTTAAAATGATTCCTCCGACCTCTGATCAGCACCTAAATGATTTCCGCAAGCTGCGAAATTTGTATCTCAACGAGTTACAGGGTTGCCACCATCTGCCTCAAATTGAGCTATCTGCATGTCATCTATCCTCTATTAATTAACCCACACATTGGTCAATCTTTCAATTATTGGTGTCTTAGTCTTGGATCAAATCCTGGATGAGCATGTTTTATCTCACTCCCATATTCTAGGTCTCGATTTTAATCTTTTATTATATTTTTTTAAAAAATCTTGAAATACAGATTATTTATTGTGGGTATACATTATTCTTATCCTTAGTCAAAGTGAAAACAATAAATACATGTAGGTAATAAATATAATGATAAAAATATCGTGCATACAATTTTAATTTCATCCAAAGTGCATCAAAATTTACTAACTCATTCATAAAAATCAGCATTCCAAATGCAATCCCAATTGACCACACCACAAATATAGTGAGGATATTGGAATATAATTTTTGTGGCGAAAACCTTTCTTCTTTCTCTTTCCCAAGTTCAAGTCTAAATTCAATTTCAGTCCTATTTTCCAGCAGATTTTTCCATTTTTCTCCAATCCCTGCT
>JAAZTK010000865.1:0-16838 GCA_036507255.1 Megalothorax incertus
GGATTATTTCCCCCCAATGTCTCCCCGCTTCGGCCCAATTTCCTCGGGATTTGCGAAGGGCTCTAATCCGGAGGAAATGACGGAGACACGGAGACTCTCAAGCTTTTTCAAAGGCTTCCAGGACTCGTGAAAGAGTGCTAATCCCCTTATAATTAAACTAATGAAGGCAATTCTGGGACTAACATGCGCTAAAAGGATGATTTGTACAAGGACAGAGGTCAAACATAGTGGATAAATGTTTTTTTAGAATAAAAAGAAGCCGTGTTTTGACCCTATGACCTTTGGAAAAATGATAGGGCCTCCAGGAGATTATTTACATTGATCTTTTGAGCGGTGGATGGACAATAAGTCGATGAGGAATTCGCTAGGAATTCGGGTTTCTCAATATATCGTAAGAGCCATAAGGATATGAGTTTAATGGGCATAGTTTGGTGGAGGGAATCGATCAATCCGGGTGATTTAGCGCTCCATTTCAGCCATGTGTAAGGAGATTGAAAGTCGAGGGCTTGGGCTGCAGTGGGTACACAGTGGGTACATGGGGGAATGAACCCCAAAGTCCCCGGTATCCGAAATATCTGAATGTAAAAATACTATTTTTAAAATAGGGGGTTTTAGATGGGAGGAGTAGATTTGAATTTAAATTCAGCAATCCCATTCACTTTCCCCTTTCTTTGCATTTGCGATATTCAATCTTCAATTCAATTCAATCTATGAATGTTCAATTGTGGGAGGAGGAGACTCCTTGAAATGCAATTGATTTGCAAAACATTGATTTTTTTAACATACCATCCCCGAATCCGATATGATTGGTACATATTCCCCCGCATGGCAATAAAAATACAATTCCCGAGGGGGGAGGAGCTCTGAGGAATGCAATTTGTCTCGTTTATCGGACACAGTCTGAGGTTTTTAACCTTTAAACAATTCTAGTATTTTAATCGGCCATCAATCAATTGATGTGGCATATGATAAAAACCCTGTTGGTCACGTGTGCTACTCCTGGACCACCGAAATCTAAAATACCGGGCATTTTTTTATAAATTTCAGGGGGATTTGTCCCAGCAGGACAAAAAGGCAATCTTCCTTACGGTCCACGACCTCGGCTGCAACCGTAATTATTTTAAAATGAATTGGATATGAGGAAATTAATTTAATTTAATTTCCAGACACTTCTTTCCACGATTTCGTCGAGCACCCTTCAATGTCAGAGATTAAGGATAGGTCAATCTTTATCCATGTGGATATCCCGGGTCAAGAGGATGGAGCCACCGACTTGCCAGACGAGTAAGGATGTCTTTTTTAAAAAAAACTAGGCTGAAACTATCTGTAGGATTCAATTAAATTTAAGCTAATCGAATTTGATGGGATTTGGCGTCTTTTGCTCCGCCAAACCTTTTCAAAATTGATTCCCCATTTAATCCGGATTACTCTTTCAAAAATTGAAAAAAGGGGTTCCAAGAATCCCAATTTCCTGCTTAAAATATTAAGCATAGCCTACAGCATATAAATATGTGTCAATATGCTTTTTTTACCCGCAAAATTGCTAATATCCGTATATTTCCTTCCTCCTTAAAAACAGCTATCAATTCCCAAAGATGCAAATGTTGGGTGAGGATTTGGTGACTGTTTTGGATTTTTTGCATTTGAAGTACGTGATTGGACTTGGTGAGGGTGCTGGAGCGAATATTCTACTCAAGGTGAGATTTCATAATTTAAAAGAAAAATATTTTAATAAATTAAAAATTCCCAATACCAATAGATTCGGGATGGCATACCCATCGAGGTGCTTAGGACTCATTCTAGTTAATGTCACTGCGGTAAATAAATTAACCTAATATTGTATAAACGTTAAGATTTATTTAAAAAATGCTTAAAAATCAATGAATTTTTTAGGGCAAAACTTCGCTCATGGACTACTTCAGCAACAAGTTGGTCAATTGGAAGCTGGGTCAGGGTCACAACCCTACCACAGAACAATACCTCATTTTCCACAAGTTTGGTCACGTGAGTTGCCAATTTCCCTAATTAAAATTGCAAGCTAGAAATACGAAATAATTGCATAAAATAATTGCTACAAATTTAGGAGCTCGAGGGTGATGACGAGGATCTGAAGCTCGAACGTGAGACAACAATTCAGGACTACCAGGCCAAACTGAGATCCGCCATCAACGCAAAGAATCTCAAGCTATACGTTGAATCTTTCCTCAAGTAATCAATTTTTTTAAAAACATTCAAAATTATTTTAATAATTTTTATTGAAAATTCCAGGCGTAAGGACATAACAGACAAGTTGGAAAAGAACCTCAAGATTGACACATTGCTCCTGGCTGGGGCCAAGGGCTCTTATGGACAAACTGTCCAAAAGTTGCACTCAATCATGGACACGCAGAAAACTCAGATTCTTAAGGTAATTTGGCGATTCAGCAAATATATTGCGGAAGTTTCAACCACATTTTAATTTTTTCAATTTTCCAGATTGACGACGTTGGCGATGTCATCAACGAAGCCCCAGAGAAGGTGGCACAGAGCATCCTCCTCTTCTGCAAAGGTCAAGGACTGCTTACATCGGTTGCAATGCCAGGTTGATTACATAAGCGAATTATAATTTACAAAGGTGTTATCGGTTGCAATGCAATATAATATACTATCAATGCCAGGAATTGATCGGCCACGTGCGGCATCTGGTGGTGAAAATGATTTGAAGGAAGGTGGAACTCCACCTGGTGGCACACCCCAGCGAAAGATCAGTATGGAGGAATATGATCGGCCAAATATCCGACGCCTCTCCATCAAATAAATTGGCATCAATCCGGAATGCGTCTGGCGTCAAATTTTGGAAAAAACTACTACCTAAATACGTAGAAGCTACGATAAATACACCCCCCAAATTGAACTTGATGGAAGAAAAAACCTTTAAAAAATCAAAGTGAGATAAATCATAATTTTAAATAACATTTTTGTATCTGTGAAGGAATCTTGAAACCTGCCAATCCCAAGTTGAATGCATCAATCAATCCTAAGTACTACCATTTATAAATTAGGTACTATAAATATGCAATCAGAGTGCAATTAGACTATCCAATTGAATTATAATGATGGATTTTTCAATTATCTTCTTTTTTAGTTTGATTTTTTTTCTAAATACAATTAATTGTCAAAAGTCCTGTCAATTTCAAGTTTTTATATTGTTAAACAAAAGTTAAAAAACACCAAATGGCAGCAGAAAAACAAAAGTTAGATTTTATATAAATCCTAGGGACCTTTTTAGAATTTTAGCTATAATTTTTAAGGGAATGGCCGTATATTTGGGAGAATGGGATCTGCATTTTAGTTTATTTTAAACTTTACATGTAGGTAATTAAAGGGATAGATCTAATTAAATATAGGAGTTAAAATTTAAAAAAAGAATAGAAAGTACAATAAATAGACTTAGGAATAGGAATAGTTCATTAAAATAGCTCCCCAAAATAGTTAAGAATTTAAGAAATAGAAATCTCTGCATTTTATCCATCCATTTTTAGAAAAATAAACTGTTAGAATATTACAAGAAAATGTTAATTAAATTGTTAAGATCTGTTAGGCCTATAATCTAGCCAATAAATAAGTATACTCGGGTTTCAGAGATCTGTTCATTTGAGAATTAATTAATTTGTAAGCATTTAATTGAAATGAAATAAAGTCTAAGATAAAAATTCAAAAAAATCCTTTTGGCTTGAGCATAATATTTATTTTATTAATTTTATTCTAGTGCAAAATTCATTATTAATCTATTTTAAAGCAATTTTGACCCAGGTCATGAAAAAATATATATAATTATTCGAATAAAATGAAATAATCTTTTTTAAATTTTACGAAATCAGATTTTGAAAGAGTCTCAAGTTTTAAGATTTTACATGCAAAATACCTATCTAATGTACTCGGTAATCTCTGGAATTTTAAGTTCGTTATTTGATCAGGAATGCACAATTCAATTCTAAATTAATCCTAGATTAATTAACAAAAACAAAAATAACTTATAATTATATTATTTTATATTTGGCAACATAATATCATGTGTGGAAGGCTTTATCTCGGTTTTTGGACGGTCATGGTTCAGCTTTAGAATCTTCCAGATCTTCAGAGTTCCCCTCAGCATCCTTAGAAGGGTCCACCTCTTCCGGTTTCAAATCCTGAGGCTCCTCGAGGCGATTCTGGTCGAGTTCTTCCTCGTCAGATTTTCGTTCCTTTTCTTCCTTGAATTCTTTGGGCATTGGTTCCCAATCCCAACTCTTTGAGTTTGACTCTGATGAGGAACGTGATTTGGGACGTGGAAGACCTTTAAATAAATGTGCCTTTGACTTTTTCACCCTACGCTTACGGGTACGGCTTCCTTCACTCCCTGGAGAAGGGCTTACCCTCACTGCTCCAAGACCTTTTGGATCATATGAGACACAGTGGGTTTCTTTATTAGAGGAGAAGAGCCTTGACCATGAGAGGAGTACGAGGACAGATAGGAAGAATGCATTTGTGGATATTCCAATGAGAGCTGATAGCATTGGCCAATTACACATAAAGTAACGGAGCCCAGTGAAATGAGCCTGGATAACTACTGTAGCGCAATATATTTCGGCGTGGTTTGACTGTACTTCGATGTGTACACCCGTGGCAGGTCTGGAAGGGTTCTCCTGTAGAATTAAACGAAATTAGAGCTTAGAATTAAATAAATTGATTGATTTGAAAACCTCATATGATGAGAATAGCTCAACGGAAAGGGTTTGTTTCTCTTCGAGGGAGCCTGTGACTAGGAAAAAGGACTTGAAGAGTGTGGTGATGATGTGGTGGAGAGTAGACTTGTACCTAAGCATCGTGGATCGACAGCTAGAACTGAATTGAGTGCCATCACGGTCCATGAGATTTCCACAAACCATAAACATGCCTGTAAAATATTAAAATGCATATAAAACCGATGAGGAAACCGATTAGAAATATTAAATCTTAAAACACACGTACCTAATTGACGATTTGCTAAAGACTCTGGCATTTCAAGGTCAACCACAACTCTATGAACATTTAAAAATCCCCCAAATTAATGAAATCAAGATCTTAAAATCCAAAATCAATTGAAAATAGGTCGTAAAACCCACCTGTAGTACTGTCCAACCATGAGGAGTTGTTGTCTTTTTGTGAGAGTTACATTTGCAAATGGGAATGAACACAGGCCTTTTGCAAGTGGGCCACAAGACTTGTACTGAAGGTGCACCTTTAGATAGAGAGAATATTAAAATAAATTGTAATTAATTAAAAAGGAAGGGTTTTACTGGACGAGTATGTTGTGCAGTAGGCATGTAATAATAATAAAATGAGGCGTAAAGGAAGACTGCTAGCCAAATTATGGTAAGGATTGTGAGGAGGGTTGTCACACCCTTATAAAGGGCCTCTTGTGCTGAACCTAGGGCGGTTGAAAATAGCCCTTGAACTGGTCCATTCTCACGGAGTGGAGGCTGTGGACTTGAGGTCATGTTTCTGCGAATTTAAATTTTTAAAACAATTTGAAATTTTGAATTAGAATTGCAAAAAGAATTTACGAGAATTAAATGACGATTTTGAGAAGAAGCACCATGTCAGGCCTTGGCAAACTCTAGATGAGGGTGTGGAGGATGTCACGGTGGTCCATCCACTTTGATGGCTCAACCCACAATTAATTATCCTAACTAGAGTTAATTAGAAATGTCCAAAGTCCGTCTGCGGATATGGCCAGATCAAAAGTCAAAATTCAAATTATTTTATTCCCGCAAAAACCTCACATTTTAAGTGTACTCAAAATTGCAAGCACTATGCAAGATTATTTGAACTACTATATGGCACTATGTCAAAATGCGATGTCAATTTTTTGTCCACATGTCCTCGTCAACTTTTAATTTAATGTCACATAATTTAAAACGAATAGATAAATTACTCATATATCGTAAATAATTGCAATTAAATTGAATATATTTATTTTTCAAAAATCTTTTTTGCGTAAAAATAAGTTTACGAAATAAACCTTAATTAATTTTTAATTAAAAACCACTTAATTATTGGCAAATGACGAGTTGACATTGAGAGGAGGTGTCCAAATTGTCCATGCATCAGCGTTTCTGATCACCCAAATCTTGGATGCATTTTTCATTTATCTAAAAAGGTTTTAAAGATTTTAGAAATGCTTTTAATTTTGATTAAATTAATCCTAATAAAATGCATTACCTCAGGCCATTTTTCAGGGAGGACATCGAATAGGTCATCTTTGACATCCCCCTGAATGACAATCTCATCTTCACCAGTCACAGAGGAGCCACAAGCAAATCTTGTCCCAAAGAATTTTGCAGCCACTTTGAGGTCAATCCCTGCAATTCAGATTTAATTTTAATATTATAATATCGTAGTAAATTATAAATAAATAATTATATAATGAATGGAATAGTCATACCCGCAGAAGCAAGTCCAACAATCACGGTCACAGACTTCTTTTTCCCTCTGGGGGCTCTTGACACTTGTATCTTCATTGGACCTGACTTTCCTGGGGCCTTCTTTCCTTTAACCAAAGCCTTTCCTCCACGTTTTTGGCGACCCTTTTTCTCATCTTCCTCTCCACCACCTTCGCTTAATCCCATCTGACATTTAAAAACAATAATTTAATAATTGGGCACCAAAAAACAATAAGCGTAATCTATTTCAAATTCGTATACCTTCTCCAGTTCTGCGGGTAAGTTGTCCTCGAGCCATTTCCTACATCGGTCCAGGTCGCCAAAATACTCACAATACTGGAAAAAATCAATTAAAAATCATTAAAAAAGGTCAAAGTTCAAGGATTGATCTTCATTTATGTCAAATTCAGAATTCTTGAAAAAGTGATTAAAATACCTCTGTTGGGACACCACAATTTCCACAATATATGACAGTCAGAGGATATGAGATTTGTGGTTTATCATCAAGGTCCTCCGAGCCTCCTCCAGCAGCCCCTGGGTCACCACCTTCTTCAACAACTTCCTTTGAGGGCTCTTGTACAGTCTGAGGATCTTCCATTTTTTTTTTAGAGTTCAAATTCAAACCTATTCTAATTTAAATACTATTCCTAATTGCACTAATTTCTCTGCCTAATTAAGAGCTCTTTTTTTACACTTGGAGGACACCGGAAACCACCGACAATTTATACAAACTGTTGAGGAATTTACCGAAAGTCCGGTCACAGAATTGAACCTATCGAAAAATCCGCTAAAAACAATACTATCTGCATCTAGAATGCTTCTCAAATACCCCAAAATGCACATTTTTGCTCTGCAAAATCATTAAAAAATTTTTTAAAAGGAGGTCAAAGGTCAGACTTATTTATTTCAATGTAAAAATTAATTAATTTTAATCAAACTTAACTAGACTAGCCTTTATTGGGTGAAAAACATATCCATTTGGTCGGGAAATCATATTTTGAAATTGGTTCTTCCTTCTCGTATGGAATATGCCAATTCCCCGACTTGGGATCCCTTTGACATAGAGGTGGAGTATTGACAAATGGTGTCAACTTGACTCTATTGCCCGTAACATCGAAATCCGGGAATAATTGTGCAGTAAGCCTCCAGCGTTTAAATAGGCGTGAAGTATTGTTATCGAGTAGTCGGAAGCTTTGAGCCCGCATTAGATCACGGGATATAAATCTGCATTCTGGACCACTTTTAAGGGCTGCATAAATCCTGTTAAACGCGTATATGAATTTATGAAATCATAATTAGCCTTGAAAAAATCATTTTAAGACGCCATTTACATAAAGGGATCATCCTGAGATAGGTCGTTTATAAGGTGGATATGAGCAGACCGAGAAATATAGTCCAATTCCGGTCCTAGAGTCTTGGCCATATGCTTCCTCCCGATGACAAAGATCCTCCGACCACTCAAGGCCTTGACCACTGACACTAGAGTCTTTCTCCGCTGGTCACGTCCCTATTTCAAATTAAATAGAATTTTTTAGAGCTTTTTCAGACAATTTTTCAAAGATTTCTTGAAAAATCCTTATTTCTTTCGTATTACTTACGGATTTAGCAAATGTAATATTTAGGCCATCAAGGATATAGTCAAATGGAGCATTTTTCTCTATAAAATCCCGATAAGACTCCAATTCCACAGGGGTAGTGTTGAGGAACACGTCGGAATCGCAAAGAACCCGCTCGAAAAAGGAAGAACGAAGGGTCTCAAATTCTGCAGGGGATAGAGCAACCTGATCTAATTGACCCTTACATTTTGAGCATACTCCATCCTTATTTATGGTGGTAGCCACCCCAGAATAATCCAGATTTGTAGCAAAGTAATTGACAATTTCTTTGAGAAGTGGCTCGGTTATGCAATGATCAAAGTTGTCAATAAATTGTAGAGCTCGTACTAATTGAGATTCATTCCTCGGGGGAGGACAAGAGCGGAGCCAAGCGATGAGGGCTTCTGAGTTGGATATAGACTTGGTCATACCTACTTTATTTTCAAGGAAATCCCATCCTAAGTCAAATTCTTGGGCGGTAAAAGCGGCTCCAGCCACTTGTGCATATGGTTTCGCATGAAACTCACCTCCAGTCTTCATTCCCTCAATGATGGGAAGGCATTCTCTCCATTTAGAGGTCTGGCAAAGGGTGTCAATGACTTTAAGACCAATCTCTTGCTCCCATATCCCTCGGCATTTACCCAAAATCTTTTTGTAGATTGAAAATATCTCTTCTTCGTCAATTTTCCCCTCATTTTTGGCACCTAAAAGACGTATGTATGAAGATAGGGCTGCTAGAGATGGGTTAGGTTCCTGGTGGAGGTAATCTTTAGCAATTTTGAGGGAATTGTGCTGGATACAAAGACCCAGAAGGAGACCACCAAAATTACGAGGGTTGAAATTTTTTGGATCAATTTCAAAACATTTTGCAGATATTTCGGGCCAATTCAATGTGGAATTCTGGTCCAGGATGACCTCCTCGAGGTAAAGTCGGCCAGGGGTATTATTCTCTTTGAATTGCTCTCGTTCTGCATTTGTTATCCTACGGGGTGGAGGAGCTGGGTCTTCATTGAATTCATTTCTCTTGAAATCTTTTTGACGAGTTCTTGATTCTTTAGATGGAAAAGTATTGTGGTTAGATTCTTTATGTTGGACTTGACGAGGTGGACAACGTTGAGTCTGAGGAGAGGAGTCATTTAGGAGGGAGCTGACATTGATTGTACTTCGCTTTATTGGCACCCCCGAGCTCCACCGAATTAATGCTGACGGAGGTCTGATTAAATGCCTTAAATGAGTAAATGTGATGAATCTGGAGGAGACAAGCATCATTTCGCACCTATAAAATTAATAAAATGAGCTTTATTAGACAATTTTATGAAATTATGATACTTTACTTGAAAGTTGAAAGATTTTTAAATTAAAAACATGGGCAAAAATTAGGGCATTAAAAAGTGCAATTTTTTGGCTAAATATGACACTTACAGAATGGAACTTGCTGGTGACCGTTGGCTGAAGGTTTGACCTTTCTGAAGACGTAATTATCTTACGAATTAAATAATCAATTAACGATTAATTAGGTAAACAATTTGAATTAAAAAGTGAATTTATTCGGCAATTTCAAATGTCTTTACTCCCGCCGCGCACATTTTAGGATTATTGGACCGTTTTGAAGAAGCCCTTGACTTGTGGTCAAGGATTCCAGGTCAAGGGCTTCGAAATATGATACTCCATGTCAAAATGAATAAAATAACAATTTTTGACTTTTTACAAGTACAATTTTAATACAATTTTTGATTTATTATTTTTGCTCTAGATTAAATTTTAAATTTTTTTCCAATCAAATGAGTACCAATTCGGCTTGGGATTCATCAAACTTGCTCCGATTCTCATAAAATAATGCCTTGAGTGCTTCCACATACACCTTATGCCAATGGTCAACTTCCTCATTTGTGGGGTTGATAATTTTAGGAAGTTGAAGTGGCTTTCCAACTATTGTTGACAAAAGAAAGTTAGAATATATTTTAAAGGAAAAAATAAAGTCAAAATTCACGAACCAACAGTGGTGATGGGCTTCCTCTGGGGAAGGATACCGAAACTATACTGAAAAATTAAAAACGGCCATCTAGGTTAGGTCAAAAGGTCAAAGTATGGCCCATATCCCTTCCAGATACCTGAAAAACACCCCTCCCAATCATGATTACAGGTGCCAATGAAATTACACTCTGGATTTTGTCTTGTATTCTCCGGGTCAGAGACCCGTGTGGGTTCGGGACTTGATCATATACCTAAAAATCATTCCAAAGTTCAAATTATATGTCCAATTAAATGAGATCTCACGTTAGTCTCCCCAAAAGAGAATACAGGGACAAGAATTCCTCTAAAAATACATTTTTTAGCACCGAATTAGCCTCAAAATCGCTAAAAACTCACCCTTGACGCATTGCAACCTTTACAAACCCTTTCCTCTTAAGAAGATGGACCACATAAGTA
Organism: Megalothorax incertus; assembly: GCA_036507255.1. Taxonomy (NCBI): domain Eukaryota; kingdom Metazoa; phylum Arthropoda; class Collembola; order Neelipleona; family Neelidae; genus Megalothorax; species Megalothorax incertus. The sequence goes on from JAAZTK010000865.1 coordinate 10,469, forward strand.
TTTGGGTGACATTCTAGGGACTCTGGGGCACCTCCAACCATTAGTACACCCGCTTGTCCACCCTTGCTACTATTGAAGATTGAGTTTAGCGACTCCCGTGAGCATGATATTCCCCCCAGGGACATAATAAAGTCCCTATAAAAGGGTAGAAATGGGGAATAATGGATGTCAAGGGTTATGACATGGAAAGTGATCCCAGGAAAGACCTTGGACACCCCAGTGCCATCTGTTGCAAAGTTTCCAAATGCTCCTGAAGGGATTCCAAATTTCCAATTGAGCCATTTTTAATTTTATATTATTTGACAATTAAACCTGAGCAGAGTACCCCGTGGGGGTGGACACAAAATAGATAATTCTTCTTAGGATCAAGATCAGCCGTCTTTACGAGACTAATTGGAAAGTAATTCACGTAGTATTTCCAGATCTTAAGCTTCCGCATCCATTTTACGCTAAGATTTCGGAAAAATATCAGGTCAGCTTTTTTAAAATTCGCCGAAATTCATTTACCTCCGACCTCCAGTAAATGGCGTCTTCCGGTCAATATAGTACCACAAATACCAGGCAATGGGGATAAACCAAAATGAGGTATAAATGGTCAGGTAGCCAAAAGTGAAGAGGGTAGTCGGTCCAAGAAGGAAAAATGTGAAGAGGAGGAGGATGACTGAGGTCGTTTCCAGACGCCGATCCAAAGGGATTTTAATAGGAGCAAATTCCACGCCTAAAACCTTTTTCCCTTTTGACCTCTGTGACCTTTACATGGAAAGGTTATTATTTAAAAATCCTTTATTTCTAATTGTTAAATTAAAATACTCGGATTTTTCTGGCTTCCTCGCAGGAGTCTCTTCGGAAGGGGGTTCCCTAGAAGGGAGTGACTTAAAAAGAGCCCTATTGGACACCTCCATCTTTGGATACTTTAATATCAATAAACAATTAAGCAATAAATTAAATTAATTTATGATTGAAAGATTACATATATTATTCGAGTGCTTTTGATATCTTGTTAACAAAAGACTAAAGGGCAGGCCAAAAATACTTTTTATCGGATTTTAATATCAATATTTATCATTAATTTAAATGTAGAGCAATTTGCATGCAATTAACACATGTAACAAATAGGATTAGATTAATATTAATTGATAATTGAGAGATTAGATAATTTACAAATATGCAGATTCGCAGAATCCCAATATTTCCCGAAAGATAAAGTTGCATCTTTTTACTTCCTGAATTGATTTGAATGAAAAATAATGGTACAATTTATGAAGCCGTCAAGGTCAATCTAATCTATCTTCGTTATTGAGGCTATTAAGGTTATTAAGGCTTTAATAAATAAAAATTTCCAAAGCTGAGGAAAGAGTTTATTAAATTTGTGGGTCTTCGAGATGGTTTTTGCAAGTTGGAGTCTAAAGAATCCTGGAAAGACTTGGGCTGACCCTAAAGAGAAGGGTCAATACCATCAAAATCCTCAAGATAGCGTTCCTCCCAGAGCTCTGACCATGAACCACCACCAAAATGTTTCTCCAGAGACGCCCAGATCACAAGAATTGCCATCAAGGACCTTAACTTTGGTTCTTGGTTCTTTAATTTTTACTTTATTCTCGATATCTCTTCTATTTCTTCTCCAAAAAGCTATGCTCCACCAGATTCTAAATGGTATGAAACTATAATATATGTATTTTCAACCTCTAATCAACAATATTCTAAATTAGAGAAATTTCGGGAACTCAATCATGAAATCATTGATGCTTGCCATCTCCAAATGACTACAACGCCTTCAACATCCATTCCTGAGCTCACATCAACAAACCCCGAGTTTACATCAATGGAATCCGAACTGACTTCTTCGAACCCGCTTCCATCGACTTCAACAGAATTGCTTCCATCAACATCGGAGCGATCATATCTTTACAGAACGGTTGGCCAAGCCATGGATGATTGCATGAATCGAACAATGGAAAGGAAATTCAATTGCATTGAAATTTGCAATCTTCCAAAAGTAAAAATGGCCACTTTTGAGTACCGAGTGAATACCTCTGCAAGCATCAGTTCATGGACTATCATCAGTATTTTCTATTTATTAATTTTTAACAAAAATTTTTAAATTAATTATCTACATATTTTTGATTAAGATTTTGATCAAATTCCGGATTGCAAGCTCAAGGACGCCGTGATCTTCCTCGGTCTGCAGGAACTTTGCCCTTGGATGATTGATCAGATCAGAATCAAACCCAAATGTCCAGTTTGTAATGCATTTAATTGCGAAATGACACCAGACCCAATAGTTTTGTCTGGAAAATGTTGAAGAATTGAAATTGATTTTTGATATTTTAATAATCGCGTGCTCAGACACATTCTGTAATATTTATCATAATTGAAAATAAATTAGCCAATTTGGTATAAATAAAAGTAGGTTGAATCCTTCTACTTAATTAGGGAAATGATCATTAATAATTTAAATGCAGGTGAATTCAATTGACTGTAGATTGTTTCATAATAAAAGCCATCATTTCAATGTACAAATACCTATCTATCTTATTGACAAATTCATTAAAAAATGGCAGAAGAAATTGAAGCAAAATTTGCCGATATTTTGGATTACATTTTGACCCTAACTCCACCCCCACATACCCTTTGCATAGGCCGGAATGATGCATCATTGAATTCTTGGCCAGAAATCCACGAGTCCATCCCCAGAGTGTCTTTAACTTCAACCCCAGTGCCTGGAATGAGATTCAACCTTGAGGCGACGCCGAATCCAACCTTGAGTTCAATCTCTACAATAATTTTCCTATTCTGGATAACTGGAACATTCCTGGATAAATCAATTCTCGCAACTCATATGAATCGAAGGCGAGATCGGACCGTTTTTATTGGCGATGACATCTTTATACTCCCTCTGTTAGGAGAAAAGTGGTTCCAAAGGCTAGGATTCAAATTAGTTTTATCTACAACCGGAAGTGGGACTATTTACACAAGTTCACACGTTTATTCTAATGGTCAAAATATGATAAAGTTGAACCGGATGTTGGACAAGCCTTGGACTAACCCTAAAATGGGCGAGAGGCTAAGGGGGAGCCATCTAAAAGGAGGTTCATTTGAAATGCCACCCTGGATTTACAAGATTGACCAAGAGGGACCAATGCAAGGTCATGTCAAGCTCGGAGGATCTTCGTATCAAATTTTTAACGAAATTTCAACAATATACAATTTTTCATTCCATGTTGAATATACTGGGAATTCCGCTGGAGGGCGCTACGAAAATGGTACTTGGTTTGGTCTACTATCCTATCTAATTTACCCGAAATTGGGTTATGAATTCAACCTAATTCATGCTGTATTTCTAATATTTTATGGCGTGATGGAACGTACATGCGATGGTCACGTGCTCGCGAAAACGCGTCTAATTTTTGCGACACGCCACGGCGCCAATTTCATACCTGCATTTTCATTTCTTCAAACATTTCAACCAATCGTATGGGTTGTCACGTTTATCACGTTTATCGTGATTTGTGGCGTCCAATATATTAGTATGCGCGTTTACTTTGATGCACGACACCACCTAGCGTTAGACGCTGGAACTGTGATCCCATATGGAATGTTTATGGAACAGGGTCTTCAGGATATCCCAAAAGGAATACGCTACTTTTCATTTATCCTACTAACGGCATCTACCGTCCTTTCAACTGCCTACAAATCAACGCTTCGAACAAATATTGTAAGCATCCACTTGATTTATCATCAAAAATGATGGCTTTTTTTAATTTAGGTATTTCCCGCCAAAGAATTTATTCCTCAAAGTTATGCTGACCTCATGACTTGGCGGGGGCGGAGCTATAAAGCAACAATGGCGATCATAGGCGTGGAAAAAGAAATAACTGCCGATAATAAATATATTTCCCAATTGAGGTCCGAAGGTCGCCTTCATTTTTTACCTACCCCAGATATTGGGGTCAAATCAGAGTCAATGTTCCTTGATGATAATGATCCTGAAGTTCTGATATATTGGGAGAATCTGCTCAAATTAAACACCGCCAAAGCAGTTTCACTCAATGATAAGGTCACGGGTCTAACCTACTCTTATGACGACATCTATGGAGTGTTCATGTCACCTGCGTTTACCGGTGATTCCATCTACGCTGATTCCTTTATTGGGATTTATTTTGGGGTTTTTGAGAGTGGAATTTTTGCAAAAGTGAGCGAATGGGCGGAGGGAGATTATGTGAGAAGAGGGCGGGATGACCTAAAAAAGAATCCGGGTAAAAAACAAGTTTTGGATAAACTTCTTTTGCTTCAAAGCTCTGAAGATCTTCAGGTAAAGATTTTAATTTTTATACCGACGTAGTTATAACGAAGGAAGGTATATACGTTTCACACCGATCTTGTCCGCGAATCTTTCAAGACTATCTCCTCCAAAACCACCCAACCGATCTTTATGATTTTGGTGTCATTCGATAGCCCTTGATCTAAATGTGGACCGTTTAGAATGGCATCAAAAAATATTAAAGGGTGTGGGCACAGGAGAGACCTAGACATGTCAAAAATCCCCATAAGGATTACATGGGGTAATTTTTTCTCATCCAAAAATTCAATTAAAATCCTTTTCTGATGAAATATTCTTGGAAATATTATTAAATATCTGCTAAATTAAGTTTTTTGATTCTATAAAATGGGAATTTGATCCCCTAATGCTGTAGCTTCTTAAAATTGGTAAAAAATCCCTATATTTCATGCATTAGGAAATTCATTTTTTATTAAAAATCAAACAAAATGGTGGTCAAAAATTCTTTATTATATTATTAAATATATGTTAGATAATCTTATATATATTAAAATTGCATGAAAAAAGTGGATTTATAAAAAAATTCTAAAATATCTTTCAAAACTGGTAGTATAAATTTTTAGATTCCCATTTACTGTAAAATTAAGTAAAATTCATGATTCATGTTTTAATCTTAATATTAAACTTCAAACGATTTGGGCTTTAACTTAAGGTAGTTTTGCGGAGCAATTCCTTCAACTACGCATTTTCTTTTTAAAATAAATAAATAACTAACTCTAAAAAAGAGTTTAAGAATACCTCCGTAGAAGTGCACGTAAAGGGAAAAAATAATTTTTTATAAATTAATTCATATTAAACGGAGACGGAGCAAAGATTTGGCTAATTTGTTCTTTCTTATACCTAACATTAACAACATTGACTTTGATATGCATGCAAATAAGAGATATTACTTATTAATTTGGAACTTATATTTGCATACATTGCTACTAATTTTCCAAAAATCATCAAGGTAAATTATAAAAATGAAAAAGATAATATAGAAAATTTTAAAATAAAAAATATAAAAAATTCAGGAATTTTGTTAATAAATTTCATTTAATTGGCGGTTAAACTGCCGTATATATTATGTATATTAGCATTTTGCAGAACAGTCGCTTAATATCATGATAATTGGATCTTTTTAAAAAATCTTTGCGATGTCTCCGTTTAATATGAATTAATTTATAAAAAATTATTTTTTCCCTTTACGTGCACTTCTACGGAGGTATTCTTAAACTCTTTTTTAGAGTTAGTTATTAATGCTCATGAAGTCGATGACCTATGTGATTTTTCTTTTAAAGGAAGCACCATTAACTCTGGACAACCTCAGAGTCGTCCTTGCCATTGTGCCTTTAGGGTGCATCATTTCTGGAATAGGATTCGCCATCGAACTTGCCTGGTATCACCGAAGGGTCAACAAGGTCAGAGGAAAGAATAAGAACCTTGAAGCTGAAAGTGAAATGCCTAATTCTTCCCAATTTCCTATGTATTCCTTAAATCAGGGAATTCTCATGGTGGGGGTTACATCACAACCCTTTTTCAAATCAGAATTTTTGTAGTGGCTTCTTTTTAAATGGAAGAGTTGATTTGAAGGCATTTATTTTGTGACACAAATACATACATATAGGTATAATAAATACTTAGCTTAGGTTAGACAATATACATTTACAGAATTGAAAATACTTTCAAATAATCCTTACGATCTAATTATTTCACTGGGAAAGGTAAAAAACTTGGCGTTGACATCATCGGGAATCTAAAATTGGAGGGAAATGTTGAACAATTGACATCAGATTATTCATTCCTCAATAAAAAAATATTTTACTACCTTTTCATCAAACACGATTGTATTTGAAAAAATCCAAAACATTCCTCAATGCTTTAAGCAAATCCCCTGGATGATTAAAATAATCCGCATCATAAAACCATTCAATATTAAGGTGGGTTAATCTGGACCATCGGGCACGGCCTATTGGACTCTGCAGGTCAGATGCTACAACCTCCAAGTAAAATATTCTTGTAGGTATACACAAAAAGCGGAGCTTTGGCGTA
>JAAZTK010000866.1:0-16835 GCA_036507255.1 Megalothorax incertus
GGATCTTGTAGCTCGTCTCAAAAGTTTGTGTTTGTGATGAAGGGTTTAGGATGTCACTGTATTGGTGAGGTCCTGCCACGACCTGGAAATATTGTTGACCATCTTTGTGTTTTTCGTGGTTCTGCAATCCATCAGTGTTGAGAAGACATGCCGCCGTTGTCACCACTTTATGATGTAACAAGCAATTTTTAAGCATTTCATAAAATCTATTAATTTAGGAATAATCTGATAGAATTTCACAATTCATTAAAACCTGTATTCTTATTTATAATAGTGCCACCGCATCTGAAACGCCAATTGTTCCAACCCGGGTATTTCACGTTGATGACGACGAAAAAGGGGAATTCATCTTTACAGATTAAGAAATCAATTTAAAATGTAATATGGATTTGATTTTGGAATATATATTTTCTAATACGCGGAGACGCAGGGGATCCTCCGATAATCTTGCCAGCTTTCTTGGCTGATTGGACGACGCTAACCGTGAGGACGAGGAGGAGGAGGCATGTCACCGAAAGATGCATTTTGTAGTAGTATGTATATCACATATGGAAGAAATTGCGATTATTTACCATTAGAAAGCTAATTGTTAGAAATATCTATGGGGTATGATTGATATAAGCAAATGTCGAGCTTTCGGATGAGCCCTTTTCGGATGAGCCACACGGCCCGGGCAGTTAGCTCAATTAGTGAGTCGACTTATAATAAATTCCCCGAAATCGGAGGAGTTATATTTTCAATTTATACAAAATTCTCCCATTATTTAGCAAGTCTTTTTTTGCGGAGAAATTAAAACTTGGAATTAATTTTATTTTGCAAAAAATTATTCTCTGCCTAATTTTGAGGATTCCTCATGGACTCTCGTGGTCAACTGACAACCCCTGAGGTCGTGGCATCAAGGCCGTTCAAAGATCTTTCCAATAAAACCCAAGGAGTGGCAAATGGACGTCTAAATCCGAAGAAATCACGAAAACATTTGCAATTTTTAAGAAAATTTCACCTTCCACCGACAATTGTGACCTTCGAGGATGAGACCATCATGTCATCCCTTTGTATCAATGCTGCTAAGAAGATCCCTCCAGTTCCCAAGCGGCGTCAAGCCCCAGAACCGAAAGCCATACCATCAAATGAAAACTTGTAAGAAATTAAAATAATGATTGGTAAAAATTGAAAATAATATCAACTTTTAATATACCAAAGGTTGTCCAAGATTAAGACGGTTACAAAGCCAAACCCTCGACCTCAACCTAATAATACCTCAACAGCCTCCTCATCTTCAAAGCTGTAAGAATTGCTTAAGGAAAATGTAACATACTTATCTGAAAATCAATTCAAATTTATTTCACAGGTCAACGCAGGTCATTGCCATCCGGAAGCAATTGGAGGTTGAGGGTAAAATATTGGAGGCAAGATACAAGAGCTATGATCAGAGTCAAGAGTGGGATTTGTTGGAGGATGGTCGATCCAAATGTCGGATTTGTCAAAAGGAAATGAAATTAAAATATAAAATGTACAAATTCATGCATTCTCTTATGCACTCGGGGCTCTCTTTGTTCCAGTGTACCATTTTGCGAGGTAAAACTGGGTTATGCGAGTAGTCGGAGGGAGCATATCATTTCTCAGCATTCGGATAAACTCAAGTATTTTTTTAAAAATCTATACGATAAAAGCAGTTTAACTTGATAAAGGTATTGTTTTCCAGATTGCTCCAGTCCATTGATCGTGAATTGCATGCCTTCCTAAAATGCCAATATTTCACTTTACGAGTTTTTCAGCATAGGTTAGTATTCTAACGATAAGTTTATTAAGCTATATTTGTGAATCTTTTTCAAATGTTTTTCATCTGACTTTTTAGACTTGCAAAGTCCAAAAAGTCAAATGTCAACAAGGAAATGCCGTCAGTGTCATTTGTACAGGTACTGGATTAAGGAAAAAATGTATTGTTTTTATGTGTTATCGATCGATTTATTATGCAATTTAAAAAAGCATTTGTAATTTATTATGTATTTAATCTATACTCGAATTGATATATTTCTCATTGGAATAAAGCTCTTGATATCGTAGATTAAATAAAAATTCAAAGATTCCGAAATCCAATATCTAAAACTCTCGTACCAACTATAGTACATTAGAACACCTACTCTAGATAGTAGTATACCTTTAATTTAACGATTAATTAAAGCTTTTTCGCATCCTCGGTGGTGCGGATTTTGGGAAAGTTGCCACTTTTACCATTCTGACGCCAGCCACTGATTCCAGACTGTCTACTGACTCTTCCGAGGGGGTTCTTTCCGTAATTGCAGATCTCCTCACTTTCTTAAGTGGCTCCAATTTCCCTTTGATGGCTCTCCAAACCCTTCCAAATCGCTTCCGGTTGTGGTACGCAAAATAACTGCCCACTACACTCCAATAGACGAGGACTAGGAACCCCAAAAATACCATCAACCCTGTGATTTCCGGTTTGAGGTCCACTTCAACCCTATCAATTGACATTGAGCCTACTCCGTTGTAAGATTCTGATCGAAGGCCGTGTAGTTTGAGATTGTATTCAGCTCGGGTATAAACAGGGATCAGTCTCTGATATATTGATTAAAAATTAAAACCCCAATTTACTTAATTTCAATTAACAAACCTACCAAAAAGCGAGTATTGATGTCTACATAGCCCTCAAAGTTGTAATGTGGGAAATGAGCAGAAAAGTCCATTCGATTTTTAACAAAGTCCACCTTTTAAGATTTTTCATTAATCCTAAATCATTTTTGAGTCCTATTTTTATAAAACTTACATTTGAAGCATTATACTCCAGACTTTTATATCCAGTTAGGCGCATATCCCTTTAATTATTGCAAAAAATATACTTTAGAATTTCTATTGAAAGGAGGTCGAACCTCCAAAATCCATGAACTGTCCCGTAGATCCCCATCTGACCCGAGAATTCCATATCTTTGATTTTGAGAGGGTCCTTGAAGGTCCGAAAAGTGTTTTCCGAGAATCTTTTCATCATACTCGAGATGTAGGCTTCGAAATAATCTAGCCGCTCATCACCCTCGTCTCTGTGAAGAATTCCTTGTTCAAAGCTCATGACCTGCGACATGAGAGAGGTCACAATAAGGAGGAATATCAGTCTCCTCGCCATATTTCCGGAAATAATGGTCTTGAGTAAGTTACAATTTGCAAATTGGCCGAGCTTTATCGATCGCTATCCAATGCAAACTTGAATATTTTATTAGCTATATTTTACTCAGGCTAATTTAACCATCGAATACCTATGCATATTTAACCGTTTAAATAATACATTATATTTATAAATCAATTGGATTCATGAACAAGTCAATTGAAAGTTAATTAAATTTTAAATAAGTCTCAAATCGCCCTCGGAAGTTTTTAAAAGCTGTCTTTTTTTGCGGGTTGTGAATTGTTTCAAAATTGACAACAATTTTTAAAATTTGCTCGTCAAAAAAATTTAATATTTTTGGACAATCAGGGTCAAGTTTGAGGTCATGGGGAGCCTGGAGAGGAAGATCAGGCTCATAAATCAAAGGTTGGGTCGAATCAAAAAGGGATTTAGTAAGATTTCTAATTTAAAATTTATTTTATAAAAAGATATCTTGATTTTAAAATTTTTATGGGATTTTTTGAACCTTCTAACTCTTCCTCTAATTAATTTATCAGGCGACCTTACCAAGCAGCTATCAGGCTCTCAAAGAACTATATTGGAGCCCAAGGTGGATCGAATTAACGAACTGATATTGCAAATACTCAACGAATTAGGTTTGCACTTTCCATCTGATTTAAATTTTTAAAACCTTTAACTTTACTATTTTTAAATGTCAGTGCAATAATAAATTAAACAATTAATTAATATGTACACACAGGGAACAAAGAGGAAAAGAGGCTGCTGAAGAAAGACGAGACAATAAATAAAAGGAAGAAAGTACTCACCGATGATTGCTTACAAAAAAGTAATTTATTTTATTGTTATTCAAAGTTTCAAAACCACCCTAGAGCAACTTAAATAATAATTTATTTTTTCTAATTTCAGAGACCGTGGTTAAGCTTGAGAGGATAGAAATTTATCCAAATATAAATCAAATACCGAATGCTGATGATCTCAATCTCGTTGAGATTAAACCCGAAATCTTCGACCCACCTTTGTCTATGTAAAGTTTAAAATCATATCTGCATTGTGTGTATACCCCTTATTTTTTAAAATAGAGAATCCTCCGAGTCTACTTCGAGTCTCCAGGACTTGAACGACTCCAAAGAAGAGGAGGAAGATTATTCAACGGATCTTCTTAATGAAATACCCAAAGTAAATGTTCCAAAACCCACCCCAGGAGGAAATAATAATGATTCTTCAGAAGATGAATGGATGCCAGCAAGAGAGAAAAGAATTTTTTTGAGGAGTAAGCGGCTACCTCGTGTCAAGCCTTCTTTTTCCTGCACTTTCCCAGATTGTGGCAAGATCTTCCTTAAACCATATGCCTTAAAAGATCACGAGCTCACCCACCGAGTTGGGGAATACATTTGCGAGGAATGTGGACACTTTTGTAAATCAGAGGCAAGCCTAACCCTGCACTTAAAGAGACTCCACAGGCCCCTGAAATGTACACATTGCCCAAAATCATTTTTAAAGTTAGAATCCCTTGAATTACATGAAAGAAAGCATTCTGAAACTTCAGTTTGTGAACATTGTGGTCGAGAGATGCCTAAGGTGGATCTTTATATGCATGTTTATACAAATCATCGAGAAGATAAGCAGCTCAAATGTAAATTAGAGGGGTGTACATTAATATTTACCAAACCAGGAGACCTCAATAAGCATCAAGAAGAAGCCCACCAAAAGAGTATAATTTGCGAACAGTGTGGATCTACATTCTTCACAGAATCTACTCTTAATATCCATCTAAAACGTAGGCATCAATTTGTACATTTCTGCGATTTCAAAGGTTGTTCTCGAAAATTTCCAAAAGGTCAAAGATTGGAATTTGAAAGGCATAAGGCTCAACATGAGCTTAGGGTAAATAAGCAAATTGAACTAAAGAATTCGGATGGGCTCACATTTCCCTGTAATCTTTGCGATAAGATGTATGGACAGCTTCAATCCTTGACTTACCACAAAAGTACAGCACATGTAGACAGTTTTAATTTCCCTTGTGATTACCCAGGATGTGACAAGAGATTCAAATCCAAGAAGAATATGATTCAACATCAACAGCGGCATGAAGAGGGTTCACCTTGCGAGTTTTGCCAAAAGGAATTTGGATCTGTTGGAAGGCTAAAGGAGCATATAAAAAATGTTCATAAAAAAGAGAGGAACTTTCCATTTAAATGCGATGTGGCAGGGTGTGGAGAGTCGTATTTTAGGCAGAAATATCTGGATTTACATATGGAGAAGAAACATGGTTAATTTAAAAATCTCTTTTGGGGGTCTTTGAATTAAATATGAATTTTAAAGATATTTCGACTTGAGAATGTTTGACATTTATTTATTTATTTGTTTGTTTTTTTGAAATGGTTTTTTAAATAAAGTGCAATTTGAATTTATAAACAAATATTTGAATCAAGCTTTAATGCATTTTTTCTTAAAATAATTTTAGCTAAAAGGATGAAAGTGCTCTTCAGGTTTTTACTTTTATTAGAAATTTCTAGCTTTCATATATCTAGAAATATTTTAAGAATTTTGCCTGATTTTATACATCAAAATGGCATGCGGAATTTTACGAATATTTCTGCCGATTCTAATTGTTGGAACTTCAAAAGGATCGGATAAAATTGATTTACAACTTACAAATCTAGATTTATTTTCAAAATCATTTTGGGGTTGTTCATTGGACATTTTTATTGAGGGCAATTCTTTTTGGAATATAAATTTTCAAGATATTCAAATCCCATATACAAATTTCGAAACAATCAATACTTTGCAAAATATTGAGTTATTATATGGTGGGATGAGAGGAACTCAAATCTGTTCTGCGATCTGGCTAATTCGAGCCAAAGGGCCATTTTATTTTAATCAGAAGGATTTGGCGTCTGATCTTGAAATCTCTAATTATTTCAAATCAGAACTATTCATCTTCACCCAATATTGCGGTGATATTTCGATCATTAACCAGAATTTGATTGATATAAAATTGTCATCTTTTAATTTCTTTGTATGCTATTCAAATTCACGCCAATTCGGAAATTCCGTTGACATCAATTGGCTTCATTTGGCTATCGTATCACAAAATCACTTTCAAAATGATGTTTCTTATAAGCTTCATATTTCGAAGCCCACATTTAATCTCTCCCGAATTAATATAAATCATTTAAAATCGATTGCTGAGAAAACATTCATGATTCATCAATTGAGTATTTACAATTCTAAAAAAATAATTGCTTTTGGGGCTTATGAAAATTTTGTAAATCTTCGTAGCAATATATTCCAATACTCAATGCTGGAACATTGTATGGGGGACCTTTCTAAAAAACTAAATGACACATTAAGAAATGATTCCAGTTTTGAAACATTTTCTTTCAACTCAAATTATAAAAATCCATTTCCTGAAATATCTTTCGAGGCGAGGGTTCTCACAAAATATAAGCCATTTTTAGCTCATAAAGAATTCGTTTCAGTTTTTGAAAGCTATCGGAATTTCTTGACTTGCAGCCCACTGACGAAAAATCGACTCCATTTTGATTTCTTCTTCAGCGCTTTTGATTTGATCACTTTTTTAGGCGTCATTTCATCATTAATTTCCCTTTGTCTCCTATTTTACATGGATCCAGCATGTACACTAGATGGCGGCCTATATCTTATGATGATGGTCTCACCCTTGATGGATCAAGGTGTGGATTTACGGAAATTTGCACATCGAAAGTGGGCAAAATTTCTCATAATCATTTGGGTCATCGGAATTGGTATCGTTTTAACAAATTGCTATAAATCTATAATCACATCTGGATTGGTGGCGCCACTGGGTCGAGAATTTCCAACTGATTTAGAGGATATCATAAAAAATGCTTATACAATTCTTGATTATGATGGCATAATTGCAAGCAATCGATATTTTGCAGAGACTGAACTTTTCATGACAAACCAGATGAAAAATGATGAAATTGCTCCTTATCGAACAAATTATTCAACCAAAGAAGATTGCGCCCAGGATTGCAGTATTCCTGACATCAAAAAAGAAATAGTTGATTTGTACATACGTAAAAAGGATTATTGTAAACAAATGCTCTGCATTAGAGAAATCTATAATATTACTTCGATTCATCGTCTAACACAGTTGAATTCACAGATATTGTTAACTTCAATGGAAGAAAAATATTATAATAGCTTATCTTTTAAGCATCTTACAAAATGCGATAAATCGGTTGTAACAGGTAACTCTGTAGATTTGCATTGGTTGTACCGTTTACTTGGATTGGTATTCCCCAAAGATGAGCTTCATTTAGGAAATAAACCATTTCTTGGAATGACGGAGGGATTCATATTACGGGATGTTCCTGGAAATCATATAAAATCAATCCTACAAAAAATGACACAAGTTGGAATCCCACATAAATGGTCAAATTTAATACCAACGCCAAAATTCAGGTTTAGATCTTATGCGAAACTATTTAACCTTTCCAGAGCAGATATTATGTCCCAAGATAGCTATAACCAAAGATTATTCTCAAACATTCTTACAATATTCATAATTTTGGGAATTGGCTGCTTTATTGGGTTGGTCATATTCATTGGCGAAGTCAATTGGTTTCAAAGGTTGATACTAAAATCCAAAGTTGAAGGAGCAATTGATAGAATTAAAAGGAAATTGGGCCTGGCTATTTCATTTCTGAGAACATTTAATGAAAAAATCCCAAAATATCTATTCAAGTAATAAATACAATTATTGCAAATATCTGTATTTGTCAATGTTTTATCAAATATGTAATCAATCACGTTTTAATCTTCATAAAATTTAGTCTACTGATATAATATCAAGTAGTCCAGTACTTATGTCACATATCAGTGCTCAATTATGTGTTAAATTAGTATGGAATAACGCTCAATAAAATTGTGTAAGGTCCATGGACAATCAATAATAAATATATATGATTAGATAAAATATACATTGAAATTAATTAATGATTGATTCTTGAAGAGGTAGTATATAATCCCTCGAAAAAAGCGTTAGATCTCAGTACTTACTGAAGCACTTTCTTTCATTATTCGCAATTCTCCAAATATGTTTTTTCGAACTCTCTTCGTCCTCTTCCAATTAGCGCTAATTTCCCAAGCGCAATTCGTCACATATGACGTAAGAAACTGCTTAAAATATATTTTGAAATTTATAAATAAATAAATTAATTAAATAGGCTGAGTACGAAGAAGTTAATCTTTTGATAAGAGTGGAAGATTGGCATAATGAAGTTGATATTCCTCATTCCTCCTTCACATTTGAAGCTGGGGAGAAACTCTTTGGAACAAATTTCCTTTGGAATATCACAGCTATTAATTATGATGTCTTTGGTATGGCCTCTATTATGATTCACGATACTCGGGAAGAGGAATATCCGGATAGATTTATCCAGGCTAATGCAAAGGTGGTATCATGTGACGGCGAGGTTGATTCTGGACTTGATGGTAGGTTGAAATCGCTAAGTTAATATGTTCATAATAAATTGAAATTTTGTTTATTTCAGATATGGGTCCAATAACTCATGATTTCATGACTGGAGGTGTCTTTCAAACATCCGATTTGGATGCATTTGTTTGTGCCAATGATTGGATAAGATTCGCCGTCCAATTCCGAATTTTCAAGAATTCAAGCTTCATTTTTGGCGAAGATGTAAGAATTGAAATTTTATCAACTTTAAGTAAATTCTTTAATATTTGGCCTAATTTTCTTATTATTATTGCGAAATTTAAGGGAATTATTTCCAATGAAGTACCATTTGATGTAACCCGAAAAACTCTGGCAAATTCATCAAATATTGACGTAGAATTTAATGCTGGTAAAGAATCTTGGGGCAAGTCGGTGACTTGGAGGGTGGCTAATAGCGATTTCCCAATGACTGAATACGATTTTGAGTTGGTGGCCACTGAATTTGGAGGGGGGAAAGCTTTCGGAGCTGGAACTTTAGAAATCGAAGTTGAAATGACTGGCAGGCCCTCTGTCAGTAAGGATCTATAAATTTTTTGATAATTTCTCTATCATTTCTTAATCTTACATGTATTTTTAAATTTTTTAGCAACGGTTTATATCTTTTCGCTCAGAGAATACAAAGTCGGAACTAAAATCCCATTAAAATTGAAGAACTTGGAAAAAGCTGGCGAAAAGAATTATATTAAACGTGTCGAATTTCGGTGGGAAACTTTTGGGCTTGGAGCTCGATTTAGCGATTACATTCCGTATGATTCAACGCCAAGAAGTGATGATCCTAAAACTTTATTATCACATGCAAGAAGGATGATTAAAAAATAAAATATTGTAATACGTTATCTTATAAAAATTTTGTCATTTAATGCACTTTAAGGCTTAGGATTAATAAAGTACAGCTCAAATTCAAAGCTTTTTAACTATTTAATTTTGGGGAAACATTTTAGATTCAATTTTAGATAATCATATAATTATTCATTAAGGAATTGTCCAAATCATTTCTGAGAACATTAAGATAAAAAATCCCAATTATATATTCTTATCGATGCTTTATCAAATAAAACTCTAATCATCATAAATTTTAGTATATTGAATATATGTAAATGTATGGCAAATAGGCTTATGTATTAGCATATTAATACGAATAACACTTCAAAAATTGTATAAGGCCTAAAAATAAATTAATCGATTTACAATACTTCAATTCGGGAAGATTAAAAGAATAATTATAAAAAGAATTAATAAGATACCTAAAGCGTTAAATTTCAGTAGCTATCATACTTCAATTTCTCTTTACCATTCCCAATTACCCAAAAATGTTTTTCCAAACTCTCTTCGTTCTCCTCCAATTGACGCTAGTTTCCCAAGCACAATTCAGCACTTACGACGTAAGAAATTACTTTAAATAGGTACATTTTGATTATCAATTAATTAGGTATTTAAACAGTTTGAATACGAAGAAGTTAACCTTCTTGTAAAAGTTGAAAATTGGAATGCAGATGGTGAACAATATTCTTCTTTCACATTTGAAGCTGGGGAGAAACTATTTGGATCAAATTTCAACTGGAATATCACAGCTCTTAATCATGATTTCTTTGAAATGGCCACGGTTCTTATATTTGATACTCGAGAACAAGAATACCCGGATAGATTAATTCAATCGGTTACAAAGATTGTACCATGTGATGGCGAGGTTGATTCTAGTCTTGATTGTAGGCTAATTTTTTTGTTAGAATATTAGGCTCATAAATTATTTTTAAAAAATAGATATAGGCCCCATTACTCCTGATTTTATAACTGGAAATGGATTCCTAACCATCGATTTGGAACCATTTGTTTGTGATAATGATTGGATCAGATTCGCCGTCCAATTCCGGATTTATAAGAACTCAAGCTTTATTTTTGGCCGAGATGTAAGATTGATATATGTCTGAGTTAATTCTAAATATTTTGCATAAATTTCCTAATTTTTTCGAAATTTTAAGGGAATTATTGCTAATGAAGTGCCTTTTGAAGCAACCCGAAAAACTCTGGCGAATTCATCAAATATTGACGTACAATTTACAGCTGGTAAAGATTTTTGGGGCAAATCCGTGACATGGAGGCTTGCTAATAGTGATTTCCCATCGGACTATGAATTTGAATTGGTGGCAAGTGACTTTGAAGGAGGTCGAGCTTTTGGAGCCGGAATTTTAAAAATCGAAGCTCAAATGATTGGACGGTCATATGTCAGTAAGTATAAGACTTTCTGCTGATTTCCGTATCATTTCATAATTTTTTTAATTTTTAGCATCGGTTTACATCTTTAATCTCAGAGAATACAAAGTCGGAATTAAAATCCCATTGAAATTGAAGAACTTGGACAAAGCTGATGAAAAGAATATAAATATTACACGGGTTGAATTTCGGTGGGAAACTTTCGGGCTTGGAGCTCGATTTATTGATTACATTCCATATGATGATGATTCTACGCCACGAAGCGAGGATCCTAGAACTTTATTATCGCATGTAAAAAGGATAATCAAAAATTAAAATATTGTAGATCTAATGTAATAAATACTATTATGAAAATTGTGTCATTTGGAATAAAGCACAACTCAAACTCAAAACTCTTTAAACATTTAATTTTGGGGAAATATTTTCAGATCAATTCTAGTCATATTCAATAACGGCTTGGACAAATCATTTCTGAGAACATTTAAGGAAAAATCCCTTACTATCGATTATTGATAGTAGTGCAAGTAATAAATGTATTATAATTTCAAATACTTGTCAATGCTTTTTCAAATAATTAATCACACTCTACGGATATTCATATTCATTAATTTTATTATGATTACATGGAAGAATATATACACCAGAATATCATATAATTACGCTCATAAAATTTTCAAAGTCGATCAATCTAATGATTAGATAAAATATCTGTACATTGAAATAAATTAATTGATTTAAACTTCAAATTTTGACAAGTATCCTCTCGGCCAAAGCATTAGATTTTAATACTTAAATTCAGATTCGATTGCCAATTTCGCTGTTCACAATTATTCAGAAATGTTTTTCCAAACTATCTTCATTCTCCTCCAATTGACGCTTATTTCCCAAGCTCAATTCAGCACTTACGACGTAAGAAATTGCTTAAAAAACATTCGAATATAAATTAATTAATTAAACAGGTCGATTACGAAGAAGTTAACCTTCTTATAAGAGTCGAAGATTGGAACGCAGGTGATGCCCCATATTCTACCTTCACATTCGAAGCTGGGGAGAAACTCTTTGGATCAAATTTCCTCTGGAATATAAACGCAGCTAAATATAATGTCGAAGGAGTAGCCGCTGTTATGATTCACGATACTCGAGAACAAGAATACCCGGATAGATTTATCCAGTCAAACACAAAGGTTTTGTCTTGCGATGGTGAAGTGGACTCTGGTCTGGATGGTAAGTTGAAATAACTATATGTAGCTTGAAAAAATTGAAATCAAACTAAATTGTTATATCAGATACGGGTTACATTTCTCATAATTACGTGGTGGCAAATGGATTTTTAAACACCGATGTGGACGCATTTGTTTGTCCTAATGACTGGGTCAGATTCACCGTCCAATTCCGGATTTACAAGAATTCAAGCTTCATTTTTGGCGAAGAGGTAAAAATTGAATATACCAGTATATGAGTATATCTATTTGCTTTGATATAACTCTAATACTGCTAATATTAGAAGTACCCTAATCATTTAATGAAATTTTAGGGGTTCATAGCCAATGAAGTGCCCTTCGAAATAACTCGAAAAACTCTAGCAAATTCATCAATTATAGACGAACAATTTACTGCTGGTAAAGATTATTGGGACAAATCAGTGACATGGAGGCTGGTTAATAGCGATTTCCCATTGTTTGACTATGAATTTGAGTTGGTGGCAAGTGACTTTGATGGGGCACGAGCATTTGGAGGTGGGACTTTAGAAATTGAAATTGAAATAACTGGAAGGCCAACTGAAAGTAAGTTTAATAAGGGTTTCCTATTAATTAATATGTTTATCGTTTCAAAAAAATAATTTTTGAAATCTTTTTAGTATATACTTACGTCTTTTACGTCAAAGAATACAAAGTCGGAACCAAAATCCCATTTAAATTACAAAATTTAGCAAATGAAAAATATTATGTAACGCGAGTGGAACTTGACTGGCAAACGTTTGGACTTGGAGCTCGACTTAGCGATTACATTGTGTATGATCCCTTCATGCCAAGGAATACTGACCTTAAATCTTTACTTTCAAATGTAAGAAAGATTATCAAAAATTAAAAGTAATTAAAATTCTATCATCCGAGAAAAGGTCAATAAATCACTGTCAAATTGAAAACTTTTTAAAAAATTTAATTTAATCTGTACAAGCAATTAAAGATCAAGTATAATTGAACTCGACGAAGCTTGCAAAATACTGATATATGTACTCGTATTGATGACAATCTTAAGTTCAGAGAAATTAGACTCGACTCGGATTTGCTTAAATTTTTTTTATTTCTTTGAACATTTTTGATAAAAATTTTTCCTAATACTTCCACAATTTTTCGATAATTCGCTTCAATGTTTTTGCAATAAAAATAAAATTTGATAATTTCACTTCCATCTTATTTAAAAACGATATACTGATATTATAGAGATATTGAGAAATTCGGTGTGTAAATTACATAAAAATGAAAAGAAATAAAACTTACAAATTTATTCATATTTAATTAGTATTGTATATTCCTTTATTCTAAAAATTAATTTTAGGCCGTGCACATCTGGAAAAATAAGAATAAATTAGATTAAAATACATCATTTTAAGTTTAAAATATTTTTATTCAGCTACAATTCAATTTACCTGTGGACCCAGTTCCTTTCTATAACAGTAGCCGAACTTGGTTGCCTTTTTGCACAAATCATCCTTAGCATCTGGAAAGTCGTGATATTAAAATTTTTGTTATTTTAAATTTATTAGGAAGTTAGGAACCTTGCTTAGAGTAGCATTTGGCGGATGCTGGACCAGCTATAAACTCAATATCACCTAGTCCAGCTCCTTTTGCATCTGGATCTTTCTTGAGCATTTCCATATATTTATCCTTGCTGATTTCTCCTTTTTCAACCTTCAGGATAGATAGGTAGTAGTATATCGTACATTCAAAATTTAATGTTCATGATATTGATATTGATAGGTCTTACCAAACCAAACTTTTCGTAGACGCATTTTGAGAAGCATTTGTCATCAAATCCCTTAGACGCCAAATCTTCAGGAGATTTAGGAAGGTCCTTTTCAATATCAATTTTGAGTTCTTTCCCGCACGCCTTCCAAAATTTCTCTAATTTTTCGTTCATGTCTTTGGTAGGAAAAAGGCAGTCTACAAGAGGGTCAGAGTCCACTCCAAAGGCCGCGAAGGTGAACAAAATTGCCAAAATACAATAGATTTGAGACATTTTCAATGAAACTTTAAATCTGGAATCTGGATGCGAATTGGAACTGAACTCTTACCTTTATATATAGGTATTAGACAGCCAACAAATTGGGGGTTTGATTGAGTCATCCAAAAGCTCATTAATAGCCTAATAGGTAATCCTAATTAGTATTTCTTAAATTTCCAAAGCCCAAAGCCCCAAGCCCATTATAATGCCATTAAAATTTAGATTTTGGAAATCATTTCTTTGAATTTCTTTGAATTATATGTACATATAATAGTATTAATGACCAGTCAATCATGGTACAATTATAATTTATTTAGATACCCTACTAGGTATCTACTACCTAGTACCTAGTAGTATATTAAAAATTAAAATGTACTAAATAGCATTGATAATAATTATACATCATCAGCTCAGGCAATAAAATAAAACACTACCTATGTAATTAAAAATGCCATTTAAATTAAAAATGTTCCAGGGGCCTGGACAAATACGATACCTAACGAATTAGGATATATGTAGGGCAAAATTGCGGAATTGTTTGTGAATGGGAAATAAAAAAGGGGTATAGATTACGATAATTAACAGACTAGGATATTCTAAAACTGATACCTGGACCAGATCATCTTAACCTCAAATGACTCTTAATTAAATAATTGTCCATATAAAAAGAAATACATTTTCCTAAAACACCCTACTTTCTACTTTTCATGATGAATCTCATCGCCATTTCTCTTGGGCTTTTGTCCATAACTGTTTCTGCTCTTGCCAATCCTGCCGACTTTGAAGACATTTGTGAGTATTATTTATGACTCAAATCGGGATCAATTTGATATTGATTTTCTCAAGGTTTTGAAATATTAGTACATTTCTTTTACATTTTTTAAAATTAACTATAAAATAATATTTAGGCGTCTGGAACTTGGTATACAATGGCACGGTCTGAAAACCCAATTGGTAAACTACAATACATGCAAAATTTAAATCTAATTTTTAACTTTACCTTGATTTTATAATTTAGAGCCAGATGGCGTTGATTGTATTGTAGAAACGTACATACAATCTGATGAGAATCCTTCGAACTATACATTTCATTACACGTATATAATCGTAAATATCTTATAACATTGATGCATATAGTACCTACGCATAAAGGAATCGAATTGGAGACAAGAACGCGAACTTTGATGGATATCTTGAAGTAGACATGGAGGAGGATGGAGTTGCGGAACTTTATGCACTTGGAAGTATATTGGAAATAAATAAATGCATCAATATTGGAATATTTTAAAATAAAAAAATATTTTAGCATCTTTTTATTTCGAACTGATGGCAATTGAATATAACAAATGGAGTGTCCAATATGTAATTCTTTAAAAATAAAATTTTGAATGTATTTTAGATATTTTTTTAGGCTTGCGGATTTCTAGCTCCGGATCAACCGGCCGCGAATTTGTTTTCGATTCGGTATAAACTATAAATACATTATTGTATTGCATTGTAAAGAAAGTGATTATATCAGTTTTTTTGTATTTGAATTTTTGAAATATCTTTACTGTAATATACTGTATATAGGTCCCGACAAAGTAAAATAGATCCTGCAGATTTGGAAGCTGCAAAAAAGGTGCTTGAGGATCTTGGCTTCGATCCGAATCATTTAAACTATTACAATCAGGACCAAAGCCATTGCGGGAATTAGATAAACTCTTTAAAAATTAAATACCAATTGAAATTTTGAATTAGAAACAGAATTTATTTGCAGAAAAATTGATTGTATGTAAAACAAATTCCAAAATAAAATATTTCTGTCCAATAAAATCCCTCCCCTTGAGATATTTCCCAATTTCTGGCCGTTTCATGATGGCATCCTTGTTCCTTCTATTAGATTACTGTATACAATATTTCAATACAAATCAAAGGCTTTCATTTAATAATCCATTTGATTAAATCGGTTTCTTGTGGGAAAGATACAGACTACCGAGTAAAGGAGAAGTCAAATCAATAAACTAGGTATGTAGTACATATATTATAATATATTGTGTTAAATAGCTTAAATAGCTTAAATTAATGAAAAATTTAATTTATTCCAATAAAACGACGAGTAGAGAACATGACAAATCATAATTACACGATATTGATAATAATTATACATCATTAGCTCAGGCGATAAAAAATACCCTAATTAAAATATGGAATTTAAAATTTAAAATTAAAAAAGTTCCAGCATCCAGGCCTGGACAAATGCCTACGAATTACGATATGTAGGACGAAATTTCTGAATTATTTGTTCATGGGAAATAAAAAAAATATAATTAGGATAATTAACAGACTAGAACATTTTAAAATTGATACCTGGACCAGATCCTCTCAACCTCAAATGACTCTCTTAATTAAATAATTGTCCATATATAAAGAAATACATTTTTTCATATACACGTATACTTTCTAGATTTTACATGATGAATCTCATCACCATTTCTCTTGGGCTTTTGTCCATCACTGTCTCTGCTCTTTCAAATCCTGAAGACTTTGAAGACATTTGTGAGTTTTATGATTTTAATTGGAATCAATATGATATTGATTTTCTCGAGGTATGCATTGAAATATCTGATTTTGTAAATAGATACTTATTTTTAAATTAAATTTTTTTTTATTAGCTGTCAAGCATTATTATAATACGGGGAGAGCATCGCTCTTTACAAAATTTAATACAAAATAAAGACATTCATAGATAATCGATTTGAGAAAAGGAATTTGTGGTAG
>JAAZTK010000867.1:0-16830 GCA_036507255.1 Megalothorax incertus
AAGAGATCAAATAGTTATATATAAGAATATATTTTTTGAAAGAACTTGCACTTCACAGTAATTTGCTTACCAAGAATTAATTGCCAAAAAAAGTTTCGATGAATGGCAGGGACTGGGAACCTTAATGCAAATTGCTTGAGTTTGGCTCTGTCCACTGGTTTCTCCTTGAGAAGGATTTCAAGGGATTTCTTTTCTTCGACCCCACGAAATCCAACCTTGTCATAATAATGTGAACGAAAATTTCTTTCCTCCATTTTGATTCCTAAATAAATTATAAGAATTAATAAATACAAACTTAAAAAAAAAACAATCAATAATTTGTGAGCGTGATTGTGTAATATTAAATTAGTCTTACCAGACCAGAAATGAATTACAATTTAATTTTACAATGACAAATTAAAGATGAAGGATGAGTGATGGAAATCATGATTTAAATCTTAAGATGCAATGTCACTTTTTGAAAACAATATTTGATTAATTGTTTATAATTATCAATGTATATTAAAATTTAAAATGAACACTTATTTTGTTGCAGTTATTTTTAGATGGGAACATAATTTAAATAAGGTCTGCAAAGTTCAGGAGATAGCTAGCACCCAGTTTTCACCGTTCCAGCAGTATAATATTCAAGCAGTTTCAAGTATCGTTGCGTTCCAGAATCCAAATTGAAATACCTAGTAGCTATTGCTAATATAATATTAGTATTACTGTACTAAAGAGTCCGAGGCTCCGAACACGCTTGAATGGATTCATGGATGTGAATTCTGATGCAAATTTGTATTCAGGGAGGTCAAATTTACCCGGGGATCGAGTTTCGTAACCTTTTGCCCAAAAACGACGAAAAAAAATTGAATTTTGCCATTAACCAAATTTACGATTTACTATCTTAACCATAAATACAAATTTTTTACACTCCCCCATGAGGTCACAAGTGGACGTAGCAAAAAATTAAATATAAAATTCGAGTTCAGGGGAAAAAATTACCTTATTTATTTATTCAATGTGCATTAATCCCAAGTCGCAAATAACAAAACAGATATCTACTTAGAATGTATTGCTACACTTGTATTTGAAATGACTTCTAATGCTTAAAGCTAGATTTATGAATTAGGTATTTTTTATAAATTGTACAATTTTGTCAGGAATCTTAGAATTAGGTTTCTTACATTCTAAATTTAATATATTCGTAAAATTAGGTAGAAATGATTTTTTAAATCTAGTAGTTCTACAGGTAGGGGGGATACAAAAGTTTTTTGATGATCTTCTTAAAAAGTGAGTGGTATTTAAGTTAAGTTTAGGGGTTATATCAGAATATTTGGGATTTTTAAAGAGTTTGACTCCGAAATCAAAAGCTAATTTGTCTAATCGTACAGAAAGGGGGGAAATGTGATATTTTTTACAAGTAGTATCGTACAACGATCTACCTACCTTTTTCTTTAAAATAATGCTTAAACAACGTTTTTCAAAGGATATTAAAGAATTTAATTGGGTTTTAGTTAAAGAAGAAGACCATAGTGGGGAAGCATATTCTAATATGGGTCTAATATATGTAGTGTAAATTTTGACTAATTCTATTTCATTTAAACCGTAAGTACGAAGTTTTTTGAACATGAATATTTTACTTGTAGCCTTATGTATAATACTATCTATATGTATATCTAGGTTAAATCTATTGTGTAAATTAAATCCTAACAATTTTGCTGTATCGGAAATAGGAATGGGCGTATTATTAATAGTAAAAGGGTTAAATTGGAGTGGGATTTTTAGAGAAATCGAATGATAAAGTTACACTTTTTAAAGGGTTGATGATTAGTGAGTATTTTGTTGCAATTTTTGAGAATACATCAATGATATATTGGGAATTTGGACTTTGCTTGGGGAGTATGATTTCCAGGATTGAAGAATCATCAACGAAGCACGATATATGAGTATTCGAGTCGTTGATTGATGAATTAAACTCTTCTAAAATAAAGTTAATTAACAGAATAAATAAATATGGCCCTAATTTTACTCCTTGGCCTGTCCCAGAGGTTATTGTAATAAAACTACTTACTTTATGATTGCATCTAACGCTTTGCTTACGTTCATATAAAAAGTTCATTATCCAGAGAATAATATAAGGGTTAATTTTGAATTTACAAAGAGATTCATATATTAATTTATGATCTATTACATCGAATGCTTTAGAGAAATCAAATAAGTGTAAAAGAGCTATAAATTTAGGGTTATCAAGATTAGATAGGATTAGATTATATAACCTTATAAGTAGGTGAGTTGTAGAGGATTCTTTTAAAACTCCGAATTGATTAACATTGAGTAATGGGGTTATAATTTTATAGATATTTCTTAAAATTATGCCTTCTGATAGTTTGGCTAGTGGATCGGTAATGGCAATAGGCCTTAAATTATCGAATGATTCAAATTGGAGGGTTTTAATTAGAGGGGTGACATAGCATTCTTTCCATCTTGAGGGAATTTGAACGTGTGAGAAAGAAAAATTAATAATATGTGCTATAATATAACATAATTCTAATGCAAATTCTTT
The DNA here is from genome assembly GCA_036507255.1 of Megalothorax incertus. Lineage (NCBI taxonomy): Eukaryota > Metazoa > Arthropoda > Collembola > Neelipleona > Neelidae > Megalothorax > Megalothorax incertus. The sequence goes on from JAAZTK010000867.1 coordinate 2,546, forward strand.
TAGTACTTTTAATGGTATACTATTTGGGGGGTTTGATTTGTGTATGTTTAATTTAGACAATAATTTATACATTTCATGGTCAGATATTTCGATAGGTAGGAAATTGGTACAATCTAAATTAGGGGGAGAGAAGGAAGGACGCGTTTTGGAAATTTTTGAAAAATGCTCGTTTACAGAGTTTAAAGTATCAGTATTATATGTATTATTTGATAGTATAGTATTGCCTTGTATTGTACTACTAATTATGTTAATTACATCTTTACGATTAGATTCTTTACAGGTATGATTAATTAAGGAGTATAATGACTTGTTCTTAAGACTAGCATCGAAGGATTCAAAGGATTTGTGTCTGTATTCTAATTTCGCTTTATGTATTGCAGATCTAATCTTATACCTGTATAGTTTAAATTTTGGATCTTTATCTTTATATAACTTATTTCTAATACTGATTAGATTTTTTATACTAGGATTAAACCACGGGGGATCATTTCGTATTTTAATAATTTTAGAAGGGAAAGAATTCTCATAATATAAATTAATCTTATCGTAGAAAGTATTAAGTTTAAAGTCTATATTATCACTACCAATTATTTCCTCCCAGGTTTCTAATTGTAAATATTCTTGGAATTTCTGCTTACCTAGTAAATTAAATGGTCTAATTGATAGTTGTTTTAATTTATGACTACGATAGAAGGGTTTAGGAAGGAAAAGGATGGAGATATGAGGGGATTTGCCTAATGGAGGATTTTTAATTGTAGGTAGGTAATAATTTTGAAGGTTCGTATAGATTTTATCTAATTTAGAGGGATCAGAATTTGAAGGAAAGTGAGTTTTAAAATTTACAATCTGCTTTAAATTACATTTTTGACCAAAGGATAAGGATTTTGATTGATTGAAATCACCTAATATAATTATTCCTGGGTGTGTGTATTTAGAATTTAAATAATCTATGCAATTTATAAAGTAGTTATTTAATTTAGAATTAAATTTAGAATTAATTGATTGTTTTGGTGGGACGTAGATGCAGCATACTGCAATTATAGTACAAAGTTTGGGGAGATTTTTGGGTCTAATTAAGCACCATACTGCCTCAATTTCACTTGGGGTATTTATATTTAAATTATAGCTAGGGGTGTCATTACTCACATAAATTGAGACACCTCCTCCTCTTTTTGAGCTACGAAATTTTTCAAAAACATTAAAATTTTTAATAATTAAATTTTTACTTGAAGAGTTCCATGTTTCAGTAAGGGCTGCGATTTGAATTTTTTGGTGGGCTAGAACTGCTTCGAATTCATCAATTTTGTTGCCAATTGAGGTAGCGTTGGTGTAGAATAGTCGAGGAAAGTCAAAGGTTGACACAGGATTCCTCCGGAGCCATCTTCTCCTTTTTGACCCAAGACCTCTTGACCTTCGCTGCCGGAATTTGGATTTGGAATTTTTTGATTTGGTTGAGAGTTTGGGGCAAACTGAGGCGGCGGTGGAGAGAGGGGGTTGGAGTGACACACGTGAAACTCCATTGCAGTGGTTTTGAATTTTGGAGATTTTTTAAGTTTCGAAAAGTGATCAATTAGTGGCCAGAATCCGGAGATTTGATTGGTTTTTAAGTTGATATACGAAGATTGGTGGTGGAGGGATGTGATGGTATAACTTTGACTGGGAAAACCGCCCTTTGGCAGTAATCAAAATTATATTTAAATTAACTGGACCCTTTGATCTGCTCTATTCGAGCGACCATGTGGGAATAAAAGGGAATATATAGGGAATATATATAACTATAAGACTTTCAAAGCTTGGACTGCACAGTGATCACTTTTATTTATAATTTTATAAATATTCGTAGAATAACTTGAATTGAAGATTGACTTTAGGTAAGTATTTAATCGGGTCCACAAGCTTTTACCATTCGATTTCGTTTAAAGAAACATTAGGAAAAGGAAGAATTCCAGAAGAAAATATACAATTCTGGAGGATCCAGTAATATCTAGGTAAAAGAGGATAAAAATGTCCCAAACCCAACGAAAAGCATTAATTGGTATTCTACATATATTTAAAACTCAAAATCTTAACTTATAAGTTAAGATATTGTTATAAATAACAATATCTACCATCATGGCGTATTTTCATTCAAAAAGTGGTGAAAGCATTAGGATAACTCGAGAATTCGGCTTCGAATTGAATGAGAGCTAGCTCGATCGTTCGTGGTATTTATAGGTGGATTCTCAAGGTCTTCCAAGTCTGATCCACTCATTATAATAATTAAATACAGATAATCCTAATCCTAAGTACAATATTATCTGTATCTACATTACCTCAAATAGTACCTACTAGATAATTTCAAATTATAATTGGAAATGCCTATATCCGGTAAGTAGCTTTGCACTTGTTATTATATTCTAGAAAATAGATTATAATAGTACCTATATTATTAAAAGAAATGAGCACAAACCGAAATAAATGATTGATAATTATTATTTTTTATTTATATCCGATATATTGTACATTTTACATTATGAATTTCCTTAGACTAAATATTTGAATGATTTCCTCAAGATTTGTTCCTTCGCAATTGGATCCTCATTCTACTCAATAGGAGATCATATTGACTGATATATTTCTTGATAGAGATCTTCAATCGACTGTAGGTTGAGGTAGCGAGCAAACAAAACCAATTCCCACTCGATCTAAAAACTCTCCAATATTCAAATGTTAAAAAGATTATGAATGCAAATGCAAATGACAATATTAAAAATTGCCAAAAGATCTTTAGGTTTGAATTTTTCAGAGGTTTTGTGATCCCCTGAAGTTTTACAGCTTCAAGTATCCTTTCCAGGCGTTTATATTCGTCTCCATTTTTATTTGCGATGATTCTTTTATATGCTCTCGCTTTCTGCATTTCAATCATATCCCTTTTCCATTTGATTTCATTTCCGGTATCCCTTAGGCGTAGGAGGACATGATTAAAAGCTTCTTTGTATCCAGACTTTTTCCGGAATGCAAAATGAATTATATCATTAGGAGTTTCACCCAAAGATAAGAATATTGGTGTGAATTGAGCGTTGATGGTAAGTCGGTTGACAATTGCAGAGATTAGGGAATTACGCCAACCAAGACATGTCGTGTGAGGTGACAACGCCGCGAGAGCTACGCATCTTTCTTCATCACCCTCAAGGACAAATCTTTGAAAAAGACCTTGATGGATCGGATTTGTTGAATATTTAAAAAGCTCATAGTCATTTCCTCCATAATAATAATATTGGATGGTATAATCCTTATTTTCATTGAGAGATTTGAAATCTTTTGGGATATCTTCTTTTGATGGAAATGATAGAAAGTAAATCAGATTAGAATTGAAGCCAGTGATCATGATTAGAAGAAATATCTCAAAGGATATTAGGGTTATTTTTGTAAAGTTTGCTCCTTTTTTTAATTTAAAGGTTTCTGGTTGAAGAAAAAGGAGTCCAATTGTCGCAATAGAAGCTTTAGCCATAGGGTAGGTGAGTTCTTCAACCCATTTAAATGAAATGTAAAACATTCCAGCAAAAAAGAGGATTGTGACAAAAGTGATGATCCAAACTGGGAGTTGGAACGGATATATGATTGCAAATTGATTCAGCTTTGCGATTGGGTAATTGGTACCAAATGCCATTGTGTCCATCTCGATTATTACTGAGAAATCAACTATATGGACCCTCTGAAGGGATTGACCCATTAAAATCCCAATATCCAACCTTTTGTAAAGGAGTTGTCCAGCTAGGCCACGCCATGATCCATTTTGTGGGGTATAAGTCCCCGTTCCAAAGATTTTTAGATTTAGCGTTGATGAAATATTCAAATAGGACACAGCAGCATCGTATAGCTCGCGGTAAGAACCACCTCGTTCACCCACATATGGCAATACTTTTGGGCTTCCAGCTTTGATGGGCCTTCCTTGGGAAATCAGATGGGAATTTGAAAATCCACGCCGAGGGTCCAAAATCCCAAGTTTTTCAAATCTCCCGCCATTCCGCCAAATCTTTGGCTCGACAAAATAATTCCCTGAAGTTGAAATTCCCATTTTAAATCGAGGGATTTCGTCAAAAAGAAGAGATTCGTCAAAATTTGCTAACTCCGAGTCAGGTCCGATAAAAATAAAATGATCCCAATCTTGATTTCCAAATGTTGGGAATAAATCCAGATTGATGCAACAGGATTTTATGATGGTTTTGCATACAAATGTATGTCTTTCAGATGGTAAATGATTTAGGAAACGCCGTTTTGCCTGAGCAGGAAGTGCGATATATTTATTGGCGAAAAATTCGCTTGATATATGCTCTTCAGCAAGAATGGACAAATCAATGGGGAAAGTGATGTTTTCGTTCAGGATAAAAGAGACCCTTGGACAGTAATTTGATGAGGATTTAATTACTGAAAGAATTCTTTGTGTGATCAATTCGGAATTCTTAGATTCGCCCCAAATTTGAGAAATTTTAAGCAAAATTAGGAATATTGTTATCAACATTTTGGGAAATTTTTAAGTATTTTTTAAAGAGAATTTGGACAAAATACTATTGAGGTTTTGGGTTTATTAAAAATTAATATTTTAATCATTATAGCTCAATAAATATTAATTCGAGGTCTAGGTTAAATGTGGAACGCATATTTATTATTTAATGAACATTGAACATGGTTCTTCATTATTTGCAATGCCCCAACAATTTAACTATATTTCGTACTCTGATAATAATTGTTATTGAATGGAATAATACATTTTCTTAATGGCAAATGTCACGAAATGAGTCTTAATTAAATTTTTAAATCCGGCAGTAAAAATTTGCTTTAATGCGTGTAATCTCGAATCCTCGATTAACTGAATCCTGTACAAAATTAATATAAGTTAGTATTTGTCTCATTTATGCTTATACTATTATTTAGAGCCTCAATGCAATTATGATCAATAATTAAATTAAAAGCTTATTAATCCAGCCCGATTGCTAATTAGAATACAATTCATATAGAATTGAATGCGAAACACTTTCAAAATGCTCCAAAGCTAATATGTATGATCTTCAAAAAAAGAATTTTAATTGCATTTATTTTGTTTATTTTTTATAAATTGAGTTATTTTTGATTAGTATAATTTCAATTACTAATTAATTTAATTGTTTTTTAGCTTGAAGTTTCAAATATTAATTCCAATAGATAATGTAGATATTTGTGACGAAGGCTGAGACCCCCAAAAGTGTCCTCATCCATTGCCGCTTACCCCACTTGGTTATAAGCTCCTTGTGTTCCTTTTTTTAAAATAATTAATTACATTAAGAAATCATTAATTTAGTAATGACCTACCTCTGTGTACTTTTCCCCATCGTTGACCCCATTTAATTGATTATTTATAGGCGCCATTACCAAAAGTGTCCAAGGGATGGCGGACATCATTAGGAGGGAGGAGATGAGGTAATGGACCTTGCCGCATTTGAACCAAAGGTAGATCCCAGCTACAGATGTTGACATAATCTATTTATTTAAAGGTCAGGGTTAAGGTCATGGTCAAAATTAATTAAAGTGAGCTATTAAGCAACCGTTGACAAAGCCATTCCTTTCCCAGCATATTCATAGGTAAGTTTCCAGGTTGGGACTGGATCACTTGATGCCAACAAGGCTCGAACCTTTAGAATTTAATTAATTGAATTAATATAATAGTATATCTAATTAACAATACCATCTTACAATAGCTATATTGAGGGTAGCTCCAAGGCCAGCATAGATCCCTGTGCCAAAAAGTAGGATGGATTTTGCAAGCGGTTTAGATAGACTCTAAAATTTAATAGATATATTTAGGTAGATATATTGAATTTCCAATTAGAAATGTGGAAAAGATCTTACCATATTGAGTTTGATGGATTTTAGGAGATGTCAACGAATTAAAGGCCTTTGAAATTTGATTTTTGAAATGATTTTCAAGGGTTTTTGTGGAGGTTTTGCGGTGAAATGGCTGGGGTTTAAATTTAAAGCGGCTTGTGCAGCAGAGCAGGTGATTTGAAGGTCACCGAGTTGGTTTTTTGTTGCTTTAAATTGGCAAACGCTCAGATAGGATTATTTACATTCAGTCATCAAACCATGGCCTAAGAATTCTAAATTTCTTATTTCTAGCTCTACAAATATTGTATACTAGTATTCTGGACCGGTAGTAGTAATACTTACAAAGTTCACCTAATTGTAGGGCAGGGATAGTTATATATTTTTTTGATGTGTAAAGCTTATATAAAATGCAAATGTTACCTATAGGCTATAATATCTGTATAATACAATATATTATATAGGCATTGTCTAATACTTATGCTAATTTTATATAAGTTATATAGGGTATTATCAGATTCAGAATTTCAGATTTCGGATTTCAGATAGGTAGGTAAACCTTATAAAATTATAAATTTTATAAATTCTAAAGGCTATGTACATAGGTAGTATATTATATTGATAATTTAATAATTAATTAGTGCTGGGATCTGAATTTCCGAAATCCATCAGATCAATCCGATAAAATTCCTAATCGGAGGATCCGGATTCGAAACTGGTTTTGGATTGAAATGGGATGGGTTGGAATCTGGGAAATCCCACACATTCCATCCTACCCTAATTCTCATCCCAGCTCATCCCACGGATTTCCGCTCTGGAGCTTATCCGATTCCACTTGAGATTAGATGGGAGATGGGATTGGATGGTCTCAAATTAGGGATCCGTTGATCGTAATGGGATGGGAATGAATCCGTCTATCCATCCCAATCCTAAAACTAGTTCAAATTCAATACGAGTTGGATCGGATTCCGAAAAAAAAAAGGTTCCAGATCCATGCCCTAATACAAAGTGTCTACTTATACAAAAAATAAAAATAGTACGGACTCGGGAGGAATGTAAATTCTGAGCTTGATAATCAATCTGTAAATTCCATATTTAGGATTTTTGAAAAAAAATTCCAGGCCCCCAAAACACGTAGATTTAGAACTTTTTCAATAGAATATTCACAATTATATTTTTCAGAACAATTTCCTTCGGTGAGTCCATGTTGGTAAGCTCTCAAAAACCGAAAGTATTGATTTTGACAAGATTCCTCAATAGGTCCATTATCCGAGGTTAATTTCCGGTCTAGAACCCCTGATAGTGGCTGATATCTCTCAAAATCAGTATATATTTGACAGATTACTCTCTCTTGACATCCAATCTCTTGAATTCCGAGGGCGTTGAGGATCTCTACCACTTTTTCCGACTTTTTCGAAACTTCTGGAGGATCTTCCAATGAATCCTCCGGGTCTGTGGACCGTGAGAACCTTCGACTTCCGTCAGTTGGGTTCAGATTGAAGGATGGAAGGGCAAAGGTCAGGGGAAATGATATTAAAAATCCACAAGAAATGTCAACTGCAGTATTTACATAAAGGAAACGTTTTGAACGGGATTTGGGGGTATTTGAAGAATTATTAGAACTTGAGGATTCTTTTAAAAACAAAGTAATTAATAGGAAATTCAAGAAATACGAGGAAATGTACATTTTTAAGGGGTTTTTTGGTCTTAGCACAAAAAGTGAGTGCAAAGAACTAACCTTTTAAAAGGTTAAAGGATAAATTCAAATCAATGCCTGAAATAAACATTAATTAACACCCAAGTGTGAGAACCGTAAGGAAATCAATACCCAAAATATACCCAAAATGAATTCGAAATTGAATGGTAAAGAATTATAATTTGCTTATTAGGGATGGGATCTGAATTTCTGAAACCAGATAATCTGAAATCCGTCAGAACAATCCGAGGATCGGATCGGGTAGGTTAGAAATCCTAATCCGAAGATTTAAGCATATCCGACTTGAAATGGGGAAAGATTTGGGATCTGAAACGGGATCGAAATGTGTTGGGTTTGAATCTGAGAAATCCCACTGCACTCTCTTCTCATCCCAACCTTATCCCACGGATTTCGGGCCGTGGAGCTTATGAGTCTTGGGATCGGGTGTGGGATGTGGATAGACCTGGAAGAATTTGAACACGCTTCAAGCAGATAATGAGCTCCTTGAACTTCTGGGCTCTAATTGGAAGCATCCCTCCTTTCAATCTGAAATAAATAAAATATTTAATAAACCCTAAAATTAATTACAAGTTTATAACTAAAATTAAATTAGGCACCATTGGCTGAATTGTGGATTTCAGGCCCAACGGCTTAACGATGGCCGGTAGAGCTCCTCAAAAGATTGGGATAATTGACCTGCTGAGGATGACGGACTCCTGGATCCAGTTGGACTAAAAAGGTGAGTAAATGTGAGTTAAATAGCAAATTAAATTATTTATTAGAAGCAATTATAGCCCTTATTTGTATTTTAATTGCAAATAATTTAAATTGTTCATTTTAGAATTAAAATTATTGGGGCAATAGCAAAAATTTTAAATTCTGCACATTGCATTAAATGCGTAATTTCACAATTCGCAAGTGCGAACCAAATCCAGAATTAATTAATTAAAAATTTTATTACTCAACACTCACCTTCCTAATTAGTGAAAGATGTCCTTGACCAAAGCCTCCACTAATCTTCCGCACCCTCCGAAGTCAACCACCTCATTGGACACGACCATTGTCGAGGGCAACTTCCACGAATGCTACCTTGCTTTGTATCGCAACATTAATGACTTCTACATTAACCTCACCTCAAATTGGGACAGCCTCGAAGATCAACAATCAAAACTCCAGTAAGCACCTCAATTTAAAATTAATTAAATTAATTCCTAATCGTTTTAATTGGTGTCTAATTAATTATCCCAATAGAAGAGCTTGTCCTTTGAATGGAATAACACTCGAAGAGATGAAGATTACTCCAATTGTTGGCCTCGAGGTGGTTGTGGCCGTCCCCGACTCCATCCCCACCGTGGTCAACTCCGAGAGACATCGAGCAAAGCTCCTGAGGAAGGCGGAAGGCAAGCCTGGCGTCTGGAAGGTCGTTTTTTTAAATTATAAAAATGAAATTAATTGAAATTAATTCTAAAATCACTTTTATTTAATTCAAAGGCCCGATTGATTGATTATGGGGAGGTGGTGGAGGTCCCCGAGGACAAGATGCAACCACTTCCGGTTCAATTTACCAAGTATCCAGCCCAGGCCATCCATTGTCGTCTCCTATTCCCTCCCCTCGAAGGAATGTCCCTCACAGTCGCCAACAATTATTTTGAAAGGGAAACAAAGGACAAATCCTTGGGCGTCCACTTCTTCGGGTACTCGAAGGTATGTATCTTTAGGATTAATTAATAAACAAATTAAATATTGCAATTATAATTTAATTTAATTCAAGGTTAAAGACATTTGGGAGGTCAATGTTGGAGTGCAACCGAATGGGATTCCATTTCCTCGACATGCTTTTAGCAAGAACAACAAGCTGGTGGACATGGGTAAGGGGATTTACCAGGAGCTCGAAAAATTCAAGAATAATTAAAAGCCTGACACCAGCTCCCTATAATTTATTTAATTAGCCATTTTGAATTTACGTCAATTTTTTAAATGCAAAGTATTTAAGTAGATTAGTAATTATTTAGATTATACGTGTTTTGGACTTTGAAAGCTTCAACAAAATATCTAATTTTGTTATTTAATTTTTGAAAAATTATAAATTAGAGTTTTAATTAGAGTTAATGCAGATCTTTTATTAGATTAAAAATTTTTGATTTAAATTACCTACAACTTTATTACAATAAATTGACGTTTTAATTTTTCAAACAAAATTGGGCACTAAATTGTAACTGAAATTTTAAATATTAATTTTTTATAGTTAATTAAATGCTAAAATGGCAATTCTTAATTAATTATAGAATTAGAATTTAGATGTGCAAGCTTATTTACATAGCTAAGATTCCTTCCTATGCTATTAGAGATAGACCGTTCCTTCACCTACAGATACTTAGCTTTAAATGGCATCTAATTTATGGTTATTTCATAATATAATTTTAATAATATGTACCTATATGTATATCTATAGGTAGACCCTTAAAGCTATCATTAAAATGATTCATGATCCAGGAAAGTCATTACAATTCCATTGTAAATAACTTCAAGACGGATCATCAAATAGCAAATGCTCAAAAGGCCAATCCAAAGAATGAAGCTCACGCCCACCACCGGATTCCTCAACCCCAAAACCCTTGGGCCATAATTCACCATTGATCTTAAATACTCAAACTGCTTGGTAAAAATCTTAGTTCCAAAATCTTCCATTCTTCCCAAAAATCCCACAACCCCTTTCTCAATCAAATCCATTTGGGATTTGTAAAACCCCGTTGAAGAAATCCCCGCAAAACCTACAAAAACATTTCCAGAAATCACGCTATTTCCACCAATAGCAAAACATTGACATGTTGAATTGATTTCGGAATTGAACCTTAATAAGGCTAGGTCAATTTGCTTTGTATTATATGTAATAGCCAATTTATGTTCCAAAAGTAGATGTGGGGTGATGTCTCGATTGCTGGATTGGAATATGTATTCAAAAGGATTCTTAAATCCATGCGATTTTATTATTTGCCAATATGACGATGTATCTTGGCCAGGATTGGTAAATATTTTATAGCTATTTTGGAGTAATTCTCCGAGATCTTTAAATTGACCATCATTCCGTGGATTTGTAACCTTTTTTGTAAGAACAGAGAGGTAAATTGATGCCAAAATGATTGAGACAAAACTCCAAATTACAAGCAAGCCTTGATATTTTGGCAGTGGACCCATCCTACCCTTGAGGAGGATTGCCCAAGTGTTGAGGGCGAATCGACCACGATTTAAAAGAATTATTCCAAGAATTGATGCGGAAATGCAGGCCCAAATATAGGAGTCAAATGGTGTGATCAAAACGCCAAAACTTAGGCTTGCCAAAAGCTCTTCAGATTGACATGTACAGTATATGAAAGCAGAGGTCGAGGTTTTATATGCCAAAGATTTAAATTCGGCGTTGAAGGAACCCAATCCAAATATAATCAAAGGGTATTCCTTCCTGCCGGGACTGGTGTACAGTAAATGCAGTTTGCCTATTGAGAAATTCCTTTTATTAAGGATATATTGGGCATTTAGCAATTCCAGATTGGATTTCAAGAAATCAATGTAAGTGACGCCATTTCGACGAGAATAAACGATTCTACGAGTCGAAGAAGTCATCAGATCCACCTAATTAAAAAATTCTCATAATAATTATGATAATAGTAATTCGAGCAGTTTTTAAAAAAATCTCGGGAAAAATTGTTTTTTGATAAGGCTGGGAGCCTGGAATTCTTCTCTGACGCCAATTTTTCCAATCCGTCGATCAGATATCAGATTGGGGAGGGATTTTCAATCTGAACGCTCGGATTGGATTTCGATGAATATCAATCCGATCTAAGGATCATATTGGCACTGAAATCCGTCAGATTGTTTGGATTATCTGTCGGATTTTGGGCTAATTTTAAGACTCGAATCCGATTTCATTTAAAACTTTTCGGATTGGAAAAGTTTCAATCCAAAATAAAACTTTGGATTGGGATTTCTATTTTATCAGATACATATCGGATTGATTCCACGGATTTTTGATTATCGGATTTAGGATTTATCCTTAGTACTATCCCAGTCCTATTCGTAATTAAAATGGCAAATGGCAATAATTATTAATTTACCGGATGCATGTTGCCATTTTGGTATTGAGCGTCAATTTTATTCATTGCTTCCAAATTGGCGTCGGAAATCTTGATGACTTTACCACCATTCCATGAAGAGCAAAGAAAGCAAAAATAAAAAATGTTGCTTTTGGTTGGATCCTGAGCTTCTAAGCCAAAATATAATTTGATATCTAAACTCCCCGACATTCGACTTAGCCGTGAAACATCTTCGAATTCTTCTTTGAAAACAATCATATAAATATTGTTGTCTCGATTCTTGAGCCCTTGACCGGATGTGATCGTGTGAAGCCAAAATAATTGTTGATTTCCGTTAGGATTCAACGCCAAATGCAGAGTGGTTAATGGGAGCTTATTTTGCTGACCATTATATCTCCCAATTGATGAATCATACTTGTAGTTATCAAATAATGATTTCCGATAGGATTGTAAAATCATTGGGGAATGGATTTTGGAAATTTTGACCAAAGTTTCTTGAAATTTTAAAATTGATCCATCCCAAAATGAAATGTAGAAAAAGGCGTTTGAGCACCTCACAAAATTCGGATTTATAAAGCAGGATGAATTTTGAGGCAGCAGTGAAATTAATATTAAATATTTTAATTTAGCGAGCAGCATATTAATTATATCTAATTTAATTTTTATGAAATATATCCCGCGGCTCTCGGATATTTTATCCGAGAGCCCAAAATCTTATATATGATTTTAGGAATGATTTATGAACATTCAGTTTTTATAGGTAGCAAATTTTTACATGAATATATAATTTAAATCGCTTTTAATACAGGCATGATTGAATTTCTAGATGTATCAATATTTGCAATCCACTTTATATTAATATTTCCAATGAAAAACACATAAATATTTTACAATAATTTAGAAGTAGGCGTACTGGATATTTAGAAATTAGACTAGATATGTACATATATTGTCTTTTATAGATATGTACTAATACGTATACCTACTATCAGATATGTGTAATACTTTAATAGCAATCAATAATCATCAACCCTAACCTTCAAACAATTGAATATCAATAGTGTAAAATAATATTTCAAAGATCTTAACATATTTATTTAATAACTTTGTTTTTATAATAAATATTTACAAATCTCTCAAAATACTTATTTGCTGAGCATACAATTAGGATTATCTAGTTTAACCTCACTTATCCACCTTTACTTATTGACATTCTGAAAGTAAAATATCCAATCCACCAAAATATTCTCAATAACCCTGTATTTACTCAATCACAACTTGTGTAATACCACTTTTAAATAATAAAATAAAACATTCAAATATTGTAGCATTATGTCAATGCAATTTTAATTAAATGCAAATATCAAACCTAAACCTGAAAGCTTTTTATATCTAAATTTTATCGTATACATGAGCTTAATATCTGATTTTGAACATGATATATTATATATCAGTATATTAAGTATTGTAGGCTTGAAGGCAGGAATTCCTCACGAGTCCGGAGCCCCAAAAAATCCCAAATTATGGATCATTCCAATCGACACATTTCTCATAAAACCGAATGACAACTTCAGGATATTTTGATTTCATTTCAGAAGCGAGCACAAACTCCGCTACATCCTCCGCCCATTTGACCAAAAAGATTGTTTGATCAGAGAATTTTGTAGCTGCAAGAATCTCTTCAGGCACAGAATGAACACCTAACATTATAAATTTATAATTAACTAATTGATCAAATGTAATAAAAATTAATAAATCCACCTTTGATCGGAAGGGGGAAATCAGCCAGTGCTTCTTTTTCCGGGGCACTTTCCTCGGGCTATTAATTTTAATTAATATCATTTAAATCTATATACGATATAATACAATATTATGCAATATATTATATACCAAAATCGGAGTTTCAATTTCCTCGCCACTCTCAAACTCCTCCAATGTAATCTCACGAGTTTTTCGAAGCCTACCCGCTTTTGTAGTTTTAAAAATATTAATCTTTGGATCATCCTCTAGCCGAAAACGCTCCATAAAACCGTTTATTAGTTCGGGACAATTGAGATTCTCGCTTGGCTCCCAAGTATTCTCTTCCCTTCATTTAAAAAGCAATTAATTAATTGAATAATGGTAAAAAACAATACCTTTTAAAACCCTTCCATTTCAGAAAGAATTCAACGGATCCCTCGACCACCCTCATCCCCTCAATCCCCTCGACTTCCCATTGTGGTACTCTAAATATTAGCTTTTTAATTAAACTCAAATTAATATTTTAATTTAAATTACGAGCTTTGAAATTCCTCCACATCAGGAGCCACGAAGGATTCCTCCTCAGCCACCTCATTTGAAGGGCTTTGAGGACTTGGATTATTAAAATCAGGGTCTTCAATACGAGCTTTTTTTGAAGATGGAGGGGGAATTGAGTCTTCGGAAGCGTCATCCCTTTCGAGGTCCTCAAGTTCTGGAATGTCCTCAGAAGCTTGTCTTTTAATTGCCTTTTTTGAGGGGGTGGCTTCTGCTAATTTATTTTTTTCATTCTTTTTTGTAAGAATTGAAAAAGGGATCGATCGGGATTTACTAGCATTAAACTTGAAGGTATCCGTCCCAATTTGTTCAATTTGTCCTTGTGCTTCATCCCTTTCCAATCCAGCCCTTAAAATCCTCTCCAGAAA
>JAAZTK010000868.1:0-16817 GCA_036507255.1 Megalothorax incertus
GAAATTGGATTAAGTGATCCTCAGAGGCAATGGGACATTTTTCCATTTCATGCTACAATTCCCATATCCTTTTTGATCTGTTTTAAAATTCAACTTCACTATCCATACACTTAAATTATGTAATGCTCAATTCTAAGTTTTTAAATAAATTCCTTGTAATAGGGTTTGTATATATCCGATTCCGTAATGTTGTAAACTCTTACTTTCATCATACAATTCTTGAGTTAGATTTCATGAGTTTTTTGCACTTTGGCTAATGCTATTCACAGATCAAATTTTACATTAGGAAATTTCAAAAAATATAAATAATAATGTGAGAGGACTAGTACGAGCTAGTACGATTGTAGTAAATAAATATCTACATACAGAGTGCAAAATCCGGGTGAAAGAACACACTCTTAGGATGAAAAAGCCCTAAAGATTTGAGGTTAGCCAGTGCTCGGTTGAAAGCAAAAGAGCAGATTTAAATCTATATGAAATTCCCCTAAGTCCCGTATGTATATCAGTATATATCGGAGATTTGAGCTTTAGATAGGATGGAGAAGAAATGGGCGTAAAATGTAATGTTAATCGACTATTGATTATGTTTGTGCACTCTTGCAGAAAATGCTCAAGTCTCTACATCTCCAACCCTCATCATCCCATTCGCCAGCAGTCACTGGAAACAATACCAACATCAAATCTGGGTCCCATGCAGAGGAGGAGGAGGAGGAGGAGTATGAGTGGGATGGACCCATTAGGAAATGCAACCACAAAAATTCGGAGGCTCTCAACAAATGCCTTCGTCTCATTTTACAGGATCTGGTAGGAGTGAATTAATGAAATCTGAACATGCACAAGCATATGTACATTTAAAATTTTAATTTAAAATTCCAGAAACCCAGATTAGCTGAGGGCATCCCGGAAATCAATCTCCCTCCGATGGATCCCTTACATATAGATAATTTGGCATTCCAACATGGGAGTGGTCCAGTTAATATCGTGGCTACATTCAAAAAGGTCGAAGTAAGGGGGCTGTCCACATTCAATCGATCCGATTTCGGGTAAATGATATCACTAATTGGTTCATGTTCTTTTATTACTTGATTGGTCCAAGTGACCTAAAATTAAATTTGAAGAAGACCACACTCGGATTTTATTGGCCTTATTTCGTACGGAAGTGGTCTTCGTTCAGAGAGAGTCTAGCCTTTAGATTAACCCCTTTAGATGAGCTTCTAGAACCCACAGAACGCAATGTCACCATCCAATTTAACAGCTCTAATTAATTCTCGGCAAGACTTCTTTGGACAAATGTCTAAAACAATTGCTCCTATAAAAACATGTACAAATTCCCTCAAATTCTCTGTATTATAGGACTTCAATATTTAGGAGAAACAAGTAGAATATCCGTATATATTGGTACTGAAATGGGGTTTGCAAATCCGGAAAGACATTTGTGGTTAGCCCATGTTTAAATGTTTGGGCAAAGTTGTAACATTCTCTCTGAACACATATTGTGTTTAATGCGTAAGTTCAAAGGGTATGCTAATTCAAGAATGCGGACAGAGAGATTTGGGATTTATTTATTCCTCGAACCAAACTGTTTAGACATTATCTTATTTATAAGGGCAATTAAGAGTCAAGATCTGAGCCAAGTCAAATAAATAAATCCCTACATTTTGAGGCTCAATGCAAAATTTGCATTGCAAATAGGCGTCACAGAACAAACTTGTAAATACTTTGAACTTTTCATAGAATCGACCAGGTAAAAAGGACCCTGGATTTTGACCTTACCGTTCCACAAATGAATATTGTGGGGGAATACGAGCTATCTGGAAATCTATTCTTTTTTCCCGTGGGAGGAACTGGAAATTTCTGGCTTAGTTTGAGTAAGTTTTTAATTCAAAATTCTTTTATTTACCCATTTTTTTGAGGTGGTACAATTCTCACAATTAATTATAAGTAGACTATAATATTGTATTGTATAATTATCAATAGTAATTCTTATATCGATTCATTCATTATATTTTTCTGGTTCACAATTCTATTTCTCCCTATTAGTAAAAGGATTATATTTATCGTAGATGCTATATCAAATTATATCAATTAATTCCTTGATCAAGACTAGTTAATAAGCTAGTATATAGCTAATTCTATGTAATTATCGTAGAACAGAGCCTTTTGCTTCGTATTAATTTGTATACCTTACTGTTCTATAAGTACAATATCGTAATTGTATATAATATACTTTCATATATCTGCATTTTTCCAACTTAAACATTTGGCAAAAGGAGAGTATCTGCTAATCATAAGGACATATAATACTACTATAATACCGATATATCTGTACTATATTAGGAAAACTATATGTTAAAATTCGATTTCACACCTGAATTCGATTAGAACTTTATGCAATCGTAGTACAACATATTAGGAATTCGAGTAAATACTTATATGATTATATCTATTACCAATACGGTAGTTGATATTCCTAGATTCATCTAATCCTAAATTAATTAATAATTTTTAAGCTTTATGTTACAAAGTACTCGTATGTGTGCTTTCCAATTATATTTTATAGCAATTCATATAAGCATTTTGATATCTTACTGATCCGTATTTACGATGATCAGGACCTGGATTATTTATCATTTATAAATTATCAGTAGTACAGCGTTTCTCACCTGACTAAATATTCGAACAAGTGATATCACAAAAGATGAGGGTTTTTACCACATTTTTTAAATATACAATAGTACCAGCTTAAAGTATATATTCACTTGTGTATAACTATAATACCGAGTCCAGACATTTCCGAGTTAATATTTTATAAAGTATTTATCTTAATTAAGTTTTAAACAGATTCGGATAGATTATAATTACAAGGGGTGTCTAAAGATTAAAATATATAGCGTCTTTGTGCTTTCTTTCTTTTCCCAGTGGGTGTATCAGCCCGTGGTTCAGGGAATTTGGGGATCGCTCTCAATGAGAAGGGAGTCAAGACGGTAGTGGTGAAAAAGACCGACCTCGATTTGGACATTGCACAAATTAAACTTCAACTCACCAATCTTTTTATGGGGGACAAGATCCTGGGTAAGTTTTTTGAGTTTCTTTTAAGATTTTTTTTAAGTATCTGAACTCACGTTTAGTTCTCCTATAATACTCGTATCGTACCCTACTAGTGAGTTTATTAGATTAAAATAGCGAGAGAATTTTGGCTGAATTATTTAGCAAGTTTGCTAAAAAAGTAAAACTTAACATTTTACAACCTCCAGCCCTTTAGCTAGAAGAGAATTAGTCCCCTACCCTTAAAACATTGCTAGTATAAAGAAAGTATAATATTACAATATTTTAAAAACCCAACAAGCTTATTCTTTGTAAATTGGATCCTGGAAAAAAAATTCCCCCCAAACTTTTTTTATTATCAAACCCTCTCATCTAGTAATACTCTAATATAAATACAATATATAATGCATTCAGAAGTTCAATCCTACAGAGGTATTCCCTTATGGAGAAAGTAGATCCCTCCTCCCAAAAAAGGAGAACCTCAAATAGACCAAAGGGTATCAAAAATTTCATTTACTATAAATTCCGGTTGAGCGTAAAAACTCTTATTATGCATAATATTTGTGTTGTATGTAGAAATTAGACTCGAGTTTCTCCGCTCCTGAAAAAAGAAAAAAAAGAAAAAAAATTAATTAAATTCACCCAACTTTTAACTCTATTTATAATTAATCCACAATAAGTAGTTAAACCCAATGGCCCCTAGAGTTTATTTAGGCCAAGCTTAGCTTTAAATTATTCAAATGTATCATAATAACTTTTTTTCATATTCAAAAACTCAAACATAATCAATTTTGAGACCCATTTTTCTAAAAAAATTGTTTATCTTTCCAGGAACCGTGATTAACAACTTTCTCAACGATAATGGAAAAGATATATTCGAGGAAGTCAAGCCACAGATTGGGATCCAGGTGGGGGAAATGGTCTCTATCCTCACTAACAAGGCACTCTCATCCCTCTCAGCCGATCATTTCTCTGATGTCGCGGAGAGTGAAATTTTTGCAGGGGTAGTATAAGTCATTTATAATTTTTATCTATAATCCTGTAAGAGTAGGATTATCTGTATTCTCCATATTCACCGTATAGCATGAGCTCAAGTTAAAAGAGATAATCAGAACTGTGTACATTTGAAATTTAACAATTTGAAACAATATTAATATTTCGTATGGCTTTTTTGTGCTAAGTATAGGTATTATGGGGGTATTTTTGTCCATTTACAAAGACAAAGCACAAATAAATTAATAATGTGCCATTTCCTCATGCATAATACGATATATTGTACGATATTATAGGACCTACAAGTATAGTATTTTTATTTTTATAAACTTTTTATTTTACGAGTATATTTCTCTTCTAAAAGTACCTGTATTTTGTAATTTGATTGGATTAAGACATTGTAGACTTATGAGTTATGAATAATAAAGTCAGTATACCTAAGATAAGTAAAAAGATGCTTTCAAAAAAATTTGAGCGAAATAATAAAGAGAATTTTGCGTATCTGAATAATGCTCATGCTCTATTCTCTTTCTTCTAGATAAAGTTAATAAAGATGCTTTCTTTCATTTCTTGTGAAAGTGAAAGTAAAATCCACGAAGCTCCCGAATAAACAACGGAGAAGAAGGGAGATATATAATTGGTACACGGGTAGCATTGCTGTAGGATTTTATAGGCCCTAATTTCTTTTCAAAGACTCTCCTCTGGATAATTCGGATATATGGCCCATAAAGGGTAAACCACTCGGGTTATAAGAGCAATTAAGCTTGAGGCACATTTAACTCTCTGATCCTTTAAGCTACCCAAAGTATTGAAAATAGCCCACTTCTTTATAAGCCTTTAATTATTCTCCACTAACTTCCAATGTAGGTATATAAGAGTTCATAAACTCCGTTTATCACCTATCTAAAATACAGATAAGATACGATTCTATTGTACAAAAGAAAGAAATATATATTACCTACCCATGAAAAATGAAGTGCCGTTTTCAAAATTCGGACTCATCTTTTTTCAAATGGCCGTAAATATTGTATAAACACATTCGGTGGTCCCTAAGCTGATTTATTCCAGAATCCATTCTCTTTGATCGGGCATCTTTATTCTTTTTAAACTTTTAAATAACATTCTCTTTTCAAATGTCCAAGTTGTAGAGATACGATTACGTAGTAGTATAAAAATCCAATGCAATGGCTATTCATGTATATTCTGTTGTTCGGTTGGTGAACAAGTTGAGAGAAAGTTTATATTATTGGGGAATGGAGGAGGAGGAGGAGAGAGTTTTAGGATCTTTAGTTTCGATTGATCTGGGAGAAGTTTAAGGTTCTGGGATAACGAAGAATTCCCCACAAGGGGCAACTGGTAAAGATTTGGATCAGGAACTTTCGCCGGCTTTTGCAGATGCTTCCGATTTGGAATTCGAGTCGGACTCTGTACAAAAAAAAAAGAAAAAAAGAAGTTCAAAGTCAATGCGCGGTGAAAAAAGCGATAGAACAATTTTTCGCAGAGAAAGCAAAATACTTTCTTTTTATCTTTTTCGGGTAGTACCTTTAACTGATAAGCGCTCCATCGTCTCGGCCACTCCTGCTGTTGAGACCCCGGGTTGAGTCACATCTAAAAAATGCAATTGAGAACCTTAAAAATCAATAGTCCCAAATTTAGCCTGCCCCAATCAGTTTGATAAAGTTAAAAATGAACCTGAAACAATTAAAATTCACATACCATGCAGGGCGTTTCGCCTTCCAGTTCGGCCTGTGTCGATAAATTCTCTAAGCTCATCCTCAGTCATATGTGAGGTGTCTACTCCACGTACTTTTGGACTCTCGTCACTGCTGGAGCTGCCACCGCTTCCGGAGGCTTGCCCGGGCTCCCCCATTTTCGGGGTTAATAAATTTTTTAATTCGACTCCCGGCTGCTTTTGCTAATGTCCGGAAATTAGTTCAGCTCTTGGGGCTCCTATACGATATATAAAAAGAGGATATATAGTCGAAGATTATAAATTAAGAGTAAAAGCTGAGGAAAATAGAATCCCAAAGTAAACTTACTACCCACTTCAGAATAGCTCATAAAATAGGGAAAGCGTACTCTAAACACCATTTAGTTTGAAACAAGCGTAAAAGCTCTTAAAACTCTAAAAAGCAATGGCAATTCACACGATTCCATTTCACAGCCCGATCCCCCTCCATAATTAATTGATTTCAAGCATCTGCTCAAGGTTCAGAATCTCCCCTCTTTGAAATAAACTCTGGGAATCGCAAGCCAAGTCTCCCTAGCCTAGTTCACAGCTCTTGAGAGACGGAGGACTGAGGAAACTGGAAAATGCAATACTGGAGAAAGTCTAGGTTTGAAATTAAAGGAATTTATATAGAAGTGTCATTGTGTTCTCTTTAAATTCCACATTTTTGCATTTATTGGCTTTGATCCCCAGCCTAAAATTGCATAATACAATCAGCAAATTTCCTACTCATTTAACACAATTCTCATTTGGGGTAACTCCAAATCGCTCCAAATCGCTTAAATACCAAATGTGAATGGGTTAAATTCACATTTCACAATTTCTGGCCTTCGAATTTTGGATCAAATAATCAAATTCAGAGGATTGGGCACTGAATTCCAGTTTGTGGTAACATCTGGGACATCAATCTGGAAGGGAGGCTCTAATAGGTAGTAAAAGTGCTGATAGCTTCAACTCTCAGCTCCCCCATTAGTTTTGCAAATGGAAGATTGAGCCCGAGTTTTTTTAGACATATGTAGATACGATATAGTAAACGATATAGTAAACGATATAGTATCGTACATATCCGAAGGTATACTCGTATAACGAAATACTAATGCAGCTAATGCTTCCAGTCTATATAAGTAAGAGTACTCGTATCAGTGCCTATGAGGTATTTGGTTTATTTCTGGGTGAAACTGCTCTTTTTCTGATTCAGCCTCAATCTCTCTCGAAGGAATACGTGGTGTAATAGTCTGTTGGAGTGACAGGCTGCAATGTCTATTCCTCTCAAAGGATATCAGCTCCAGCTTGAGGGCAGCGGAGCAAGAGATATCGAATAAATATTGGAGGGTAATTGGAAGGGAAAGTAAATGGTATAAATGGATGAATAACTTTTGGAGAAGATTTCTTCTTTTTTCTTTCGGCTGATCGACCCGTTGCTACTTTCGCCTCTCAATGCAAGATATCATCTTCAAGTTGAAAAGAAGTCATATCATCAAATGGACACCCTATCCCTCTCCTATATGTACAACAAAGTACTTAATATCGATCTCCTTTCAAATTCTCAACCCATATGTTTTCTTGTGGCGAGCCCTTTAACTCTTTTAAGAGTATATATTTTCATCAGGGGTTGAATAAAAACTCATTTTTTTACCCGGAATCCCCGCTTTCTCTCAAGTGAAAGTCACTGCAACGTAATACGGAAAGAATTTACGAGCAACATTCGAGCAATTTAAGCCATTTAAAAGATATGCCATATTTTGATCCTCTTCCCACATACATTACATAACCATTACAAAGGCAAACAAATACAAATCACCTTTGCAAACATTGCAAATCCCACCCACTCAGTATTTCATGATTCATTATTATATATTCTATAGCTTTCCGATCGATATTTCCTTTAGTTCTTTAGTCTTTACTTTGCAAAATTTCCACGATCTTATTTACGTAAAAACTTGAGAGTTAATTCCTTTTGGTCTGCTCAGAGAGAGACGGCCGGAGCACCGTGGGAATTGAGAAATCGGCTTAGTTTTTCATCACAAGTTAAAGCTACGAGATGAATTCATATTCACGAAGTTAATTATTGGGGGGCTCCAACGGATGTAAATAAGGTATAGAGCCTCAGCAATTTACTCTTTGACAAAAACAAATGCGTATTCAACTGGCTAGGTAAATAAACCGAGTTTCCTTAAGTAAATCTCAAGGACTATTTCTGGTACCTAGCTAGCTAGCTACAGTTCAAATTGAGATTAATTCAGATAGGATAGGATACAATACGCCGTACTACAGGTAATTTGATGTGAAATTACGCTTTCTCTTTCAAATTACGGGTTTACACTGTAAATGGATATGTATATTTACTTTGAGGGGAGAAACCATCAGGTAAATTAAATAAATTCCAGCCTGTATAAATGAAGGGATATATCTGTAAAGGTACAGAGGTGAATGTGAATGACTTTTAAATAATGAAGCCTGGGAGAGGGTTGGCTTAAAGTTAATTTGAGAGTGCTCTTATGTATTATGTAAATGGATAGGGCATCGAGAGTACAGTATGTAATAAAATTCTGACAGTAATTTTACAATACTGATCATGATATATCCATATGCTATTGTACTAGCTTATGCGTATAAAGAGAATGGACAAGTCAAACAGATCAATAAATGACTTATCCTTTGTGCACACTCCTCCCCATTTAAAAACCAAGCTAAAAATATGTATTTCAACAGAGTAAATTATTTATGCGATTTATCCGTATCTCCTTTGCTTTGTCAATAGTAAACCAACTCTTTATGCAATACTACGACCTAACTATCTATACTATAGGCCCTATAGTCAGGATTAGTTAGATATATTCCTTATTTGGAAATATGACTTTTTCCAAGAAAAACATGCTTTTATTGTAAGGCCAGGCTAAGGGTGTTGCTCGCTTTAATGGGTTATTGAATTATTATGTTTCTCCTCACTTTCCTTTCCTCGGGCTTACAGTGATGGCCATTCGGCTAATTTTATTAGCAATTGATTTTTATCGATACTTCCCAAAGTACAATATATCTTATCCTTACCTATCCGTATATCTTTCGATGAATATATTTATCATGCATCGCATGTAATACTTATGATATATATTTATTCATATATGGCTTAGGGGATTGTTGAAAGTACAGTATGACTGTGAAAGTAGTGAGTACAGAGTAAATACAATTTTTCTCATGAAACTTGGAGGAAAGATGGGAGAGTAAAACATGTCCTCGAGCTCTTTATTGAGAGCTCCATGTCTCGAGCTCTCCCAATACTTTGATATGCTAAATGTGCATTCCCGGGAGAATTCCTCATATTCAAAGGCTCAATGTGCATCTGAATATATTATTTGTATAGTCCTAGCGTACGAGTACGTGATAGTTGAGCTCAGGGGTAAAAGAATTGCAACCTCGCGAACCCCGGCAATCTGGAATAAGGATTTAAATGGAATGAAATCCTACCTGCAATATAAAACCTATCGCAAACTTTCCCCGCTGATATATGTGCCTCATTTTACAAGATTAATTGGGAGGAGTAGACTCCCTATTCCCTACTCCTCTTGCTATTGATCCGGAATACCTTTCTCCCAAGGTCCCCCATTCGATTTTTCATTTCCTATTATTCCCAGGTTTGATTTTTTCATAAAATCCTCGTACGAGTACTACGACACAAATTGCTTATTAACTCCAACTGCTCGGAGGGGTGTGTTGTAAATGAGAATGTACTCTGCAGCAAGAACTACTGATAGTTTTGGATAAAATTGGCAAGATTTTCAAGTTGAGATTTAAGTTTAGATCCCAGGGAAAAGTTTCAATCGATCGAGTAGGTGGAGAGGACTAAGGCCTATGCACTCTTCCATTCTATATTTAGCTCCCTGAGGGAAGGAATGAAAGTGGAGAGACAAGCCCCGTATGAGACTAGTGGGATGGAGATAGAGAACCGCGAGATTGGAGAGAGAAAGTCACATCTCGGTCGTAAAGTCCTCGTCGAATGATGGATGGGGAGAGAAAGTGCAAGTCAAAGCACTAATTCGGTAATGCTTCGAGGATGTTGAGCTGTAGTCACTTCAAATGCACTCTACAAAGTTACACTTGAAGGTAGTCACACTGTAGTATCAGCTTCACAGTAGATTCGCAATTTTAATATGCATAATTCTGGGAAATAAAGGACTGGGGAGGGAGGTAAAAGGAGCAAATCCTCACGGAGAGCCAGCTTGAGAGCAAAGTTCAGTTCAAAGGGGGAAACTAATCCCAAAAACCTAATAAACTCACGAAACTCGTAGTAGAGTTGACTGAATTGTCTCAAATCTACGAAAATGAGCTCCTTATAATCCCCAGAGTCTCCAAGTATTATTAAAGCATTATTGCACAGGAATTTATATTCAAATTCTCATTATGGAATAGTTCCTCAATATCAAGATTAATGCTGATATTCAGAGTTTATTCACTCTGCAAGTCTGCATACAGTATTAGTAGTAAATTAACAAATGAGCAAGTTTAGACTAACGATAAATACGCTAAAAAAGGGCTAGAAATCTGGAAAAATCTGATTCTGAGAATTTGTGTAAATCATAATCCAGTACCTAGGAGTATGTGTTAGAGAAAGTGAGTATAGTTCAAGTGATAAGATATTTATGTACGTGATTGTGCATTGATGCATTTTGTATGACTATTAGTTTTGCATTAGTTTTGCATAACTGGAAGATTACAGATATTAACGGAGCAGGAAATTGGCAATTTAAATTTGCAAAATTACTTTCTAATTTCCCGATAATTCTATCCAATGCTTTTGAGGAGGTAAGCATCATCTGAGATGGCATACTGTACTACGATACTAATCCTAAATAGCATAATAGGGTACTAGTACCAAGTATTATACTATCCGTACATAAGAGTCTAGCTCTAGCAAAATTGCAAGGATTTATTTTTGAGAGGTACATGACTCGTAAATGACGAACAAAAATATTTTATGAACTTATGATTAAAACCAAAATTGGAATACAAGTAAACAAAATTAAAAGTTTTAAATCAGGTATAGGATTAGCTATGTTTACTATGTTTGTTGAATTAAAAAAACAGAAATGAAGGCTACTATCCGTATAATGCAAATTGCAATACTTTACAAGCTAATTTGTAAACCGTTGCAGAACAATAATTAAGAGAATAATGCAAATAAGGTAAAGGCGTTGATGCGGAGTAACTCTGAAGGAGTAACTCTGAATAAAATGGAAGCAAAGCAACTGAACAGGAATGACTGAATTTATAATAAGTGGAGAGAAACTGATGTATTGTCTTAATAACAATTACACGCATGAGCTTCCCCCGAGAAATTGCTCAATCCAGTCCCTTCACTATTGCTATTAGTAAATGAATTTTCCTATGATTTCTTCAACTTTGACTCTTCAGTCTTCACTTTCTCTTTGTATTTTGGAATTCGAGGAGTGCTTTGAATCGGGACTGGAAAAGAGGAGTGTTATAAGGTATTCTATTTCACTTTTGATTTTATCCGTAGGTCCAGGGGTTCCAAAGGAGCTAGGGTAAAAAAGAGCAAAGGATCGCAGCAGGCCCGAACTCGATCCATTTGCTCTTATTTCATTTTAATTTCAATATTACATACCTACTATTGCAATATATTCCAGGCCTGGAGGAAAAAGCGGCCTTTGTTTTGGGATTTAAATTCATTCCCACTTTAAATTAGCAGAGAACGTTTCAGATGCCTCGAGGGATTTTGATTATTTGATAATGTTAATGGGTATGGCTGAGGAATGAAAGTCCGGGAGGGAAAGTAATATTAGTTTTGCACTTTCACCACAAATATTCTCTCCGGGAGAGAGAAATGGTGTAGAAACATATCAAAACATTTATTCATCTGCAAATGATCCCTCGCGAGGATCGAAGGACAAAAGTGCTTTACTCAAAATCCCCCTTTAAGGTTTATTTCTCGGATCCCACCCACACTCCCCCCAGAATACACACCATCTTTATAAATTGAATTTTAAATCTGATCAAAAAGATGTTCCCTTCGCCGTGATAATCATTTCCAAGAGAAATCCAATAACTCCGTCAGTTCGCTCCTCCGAATAAAAAAATAAACTTTTCCATAAAATCCGTTATCTTTCCTTGTCATAAAAAAGAATGTCTATTCCTTCCAATAATTTCATTCGAAAGTGCTGAGGATTATGAACGAGCAACCGAGGATTCTTTGAATCTCCGAGTTATGTTTTTTTTTCTAATAAGATGCCTAACTTTTAGAATTAGAGAATTTGTACGATATTACGAGAAAGTAGGGGGAGAAATTCCAGGAATTAAGGATCCAGACATGATCTTGTAAGATGAATCAAATTATCAGATTCATAATTTCTCAGTAAAATACTAGCACAATAAATTTTAGTGTGGATGTGATGTGGGATCGGTGTTTATAAAATATGATAATGTCAATTGAAAATTATTCATTCTCTAGACAGCCAAGGAAGAATGATTGCTGATTAGTAATCCGTCTGAAATAAATTCTAAGAATATCAATACACCCACATTGCCATATGATAGTCTGCTTTTGATATGATTCATGCGTAACGATGTTTGAAAAATAAAGAGTAATTTTTTGAATGAGCACGTGCAAAACTTTTAACTTTAACGTCATAAGTTCACCCGAAAGTAATTACAAGATCAACTTTCAAGGGCGAGGCTATCCCCAGAAACAGACCGCTCTTACTCACTCATCAACCTATTAATTAGAGAGAGATGACTCGGTAAGATAAATACTAGGAAATTTATTGGTATTCCAATTAGTAGGGCTTTTATCAGGAAAAAAGGAGCATGAGGGAATGGATATACAACATATCATACTATATTTAATTTTAAAAGTACGATATATCACATTTCACTTAACTATTCGTAATTCGTATAACCTATAATGATATTCTTGGAATCTAGACCATTTTACAGCAATTGTAATATAAATAAGTAGAGCATTAATTCCACTCGCCGAATTCGAATGCAGTCACCAATTGATAGATAATGAGAAATCAATAGAATCCAAGATTGACTCATAATTTGCCCTCATATATATTGTAATTGCACAAAAGCTAACCACGATTTAAATTAACCTGTTGGGAAATCGGCTAAATCATTTAACTGCCCACGCTGCTAGTACCCAGTAACCCAGTGGCTACAAAACATCTTTTGAGCTTTATTATATTAAAATCAGTCCTAATAATCAGTTCTAAAGGCCTTTTTTCCAGGACCATTAAATTATGATACATTCAACTTTCAAGTATCATATTTTGTTTACAGGGTATATTGAAATTCCTAGTACAAATTGTAATATGTATCTACATATCTGTATTCTGTATATTATATTTACTCTTGTGTGCTAATGATATGCCTATTTGAATTACATATGAAATTAGAGTTGAAGCCGGCAAGATTAATGAATTGAGCCATTTTGACAAAGGAAAAAACTACTTTGCACAAAAGTTTGGGTAAATTGAAGGAAAAAGTAAGCTAATAAGCAAACGAGGGGCATTTGTACACTTCTAGTTGGTCAAAGTTTGTAATTGAAGTGTAACACGCGGCCATTAATTAATATGGAAGTGAAGTCAGTTCCATTCCCCTTTGCTCTCAAGGGGAAGAAACACTTTATCTTTATCATTCCTCCAGATTCATACACCTTTGGGAATTCTCCACTCCTCTTTCATTAGAGGTCCGAGTGAAATTGAGAGAGACTTCCTTTTGGGGGGCCATCAGCCGATTCTCCATGTTGATTTGGGGACATCTTTGAACCGACAACTTGACGGCGGGCGGAAAGAATTCATTGGAAAATGGCTGACAGCTCAAGAGAGGAGTTTCTTCCTTCCGTAGCACCGCCACCGTCAGTCGTCGCTTGGTGAGGATCCCTTTTTATTAGTGTTTGTTCTGTAGCCCATAGCCTAATGTGAACGGTGAAAGAAAGCTTGGGGGGAAGAAGGAAAAAACAGCTCGAATCTCATTTCCCTATTCAGAGATTTAACACCGCCACCCAAAGGAAGCAAAGGTGAAATACAATCCTTTGGCATCTCTACCTCAATCCACCTTTGCTATTTTTTCCTTCACTCTAGACTGCACCAATATAAAGACTCGAGAATTCTCCTATAGAGCCATATACTGTAAAGCCCGGGGAAAGCCTTAAGAAAACATGAAATCCCACTTTTTTCCTCTACTTCTCCTCCCTCTTCCTCCTCCTCCTCCAACTCTTTCGCTTTGCCGGATCGATGAAAGCTTGCAAATATCTAATATTATTATTACGATATGTTAGAGAATGGAACCTTTTCCCCTTATACTCGCAATTCCTTTATTCTAGTATTTCAAAGTCCCTAAGGCTGCCCCTGAAGTGGGAGAACACAGCGAGCAGGGAGGTGTAGGTCCCTGTCCTTGTTTTTTTCACTCACTTTAATTTATGAGTCGAGCCCTACGCCGAATTCAAATGCACACAAATTAAGGAGCCCATATAAAACAATGAGATGAGGATTCCCCAGATTCTGGACAATTTTATAATGGAGTTATATATGCAAATTCGTAAAATAAGGCTAATTCGCTAAAATTTACACCCAGACTTTTCGGAAAAATTGAATTAAAAGTGTGCAAATTCAAATTCTAGGAAGAAAAGGTGGATATTGACCTCGGTTCAAGCAAAGCTCTGATTGCAAATGTATTGCGAATTAAATCGATCGGATCGAAGTTGAGACGGCCTTGGGCTTGGAGTCTACCGAGTATAATCTCTCCATCAAAATCGAGCATTCCCCAATAATTACATGAGGAAATTAAGTACAAATTGGCTTCGAAAACTCAAATGCATTTATCTATAGTAGACCTTTAACTGTAATTGGGTTGTTTGTTTGTACACTGGGGTGGGGTGGGGTTCAAGTGCATATTTTGTACGCATTTCATAAAAAGAAATGAGAAAAATGATAAGAATGCTAATTGAAATGCTTTGGAAGTTTGGAGTACTAGGTTTTTTCCATTACACCATTACTTCAATGATGACATTCATTTGAATCAGTGTTGTCAGCCATCATTCTTGGAATTCCGTGCTGGAAATGAGCACCCTGAAAGATGCTGACATAAAGACAGGTCGTTTACACCTCCAGCGAAACTCAAGGAATGACCGTGAGCAGAATATTATATAGCAAAATTGGTTAAATCATGTACAGTGTACACTATGCGGGTGAAGGATGGTAAGGAGGATATGGCAAAAGCTCGAGTCAAATAATTGGAAGGCAATTATGACTCTAATCACATTATTTGTTTACCAAAGAGTTGAAGCGGAGAAATAAGCCCAATGATCCAATATACGAGGAGCCCACAAATCAAATCACAAATATTTTCACCACAAAACACACTAATGTAATTCCACCCACCCTCTAATGCACCTCCTTATCTTCACTTCTGGCTCATTTCATTATGAAAAAATCATTCTTGGACCCACATTTTTTTCCAACTCTTTTTAAAGGGCCATTGTCAAATTAATGGACTTGTCACTTTTTCAAATGGAGCTTATACTTATTGTAATATGTGTAAATCTGTGTGCGATACTGTACCTATATATGTAAAACAGTAGAAAACACAAGATCTTGTTCGCTCCGTTGGGCTCCGTTCTGCAAACTGTGAAATCGGCTCACAACACAATAATTCCTCACCTCCGACTCTTTCACAGTGTGAGCCTAGCACGTAACACAACAATCATTTAGGGGGGCTCCTTTGAAGTGGTGAGCCAATCTTACTTTTGAAATATTCTACGCTCAGCTGCTTCTTCCCGTATGCTCTCAGTCAGTCTTTGCCCATCTAATTATAGCATAGGGGCTTAAGAAGAGGAGGTGGAGGAGGCGAGCGAGCGGCGGCGGGAGACGTGATTGTCATCCTCAAAAATCAATACGAATTTAATTGCGAGCTACTCACGTTTGGGACACACTGAGATTTCTATCCCAAAAAGAGGATTAGTCTGAGGATTTGCATATAGGAAGGGATCCAGTCTTCTGAGCTAAATTTAGGCCTATTAACGATCCGAGTCAACATAAGAATTAAAAGAGTTTTTAAACTTTTAAAGTCGAAAGAAGAGCGGATGATGAGTGACTTGTAGAGTAATCCACTCGAATCCACGGCATCTTCAATGGGTTTTGCCGAGTGATTGATACGAGAGTCTGTAAATATACACTTTGCCAATGGGAAAAACGGCCACGGCTAGATTCACGCCAGCTTCAAACACCAAAACCGAACTGAACCCGATGGGAAATACGGTGGCTCAACCTTCTCCGGTTCGGGAAAGAATCCCAGTCCGCATGTCTCGCCTTCTTCTCTCTGCTGTGGCTAAAACCCGAAATACCCAAAAGAGTATAGAGAAATGTCCTCGTGAGTAATATTTCATTCCCAGCTTATATTTACCTGGCCGTATTCTACGCTAGAAATGTTTTAGGAACATGAGTAAAAAGGCAATTTCATGAAATTCAATCAGTTCGGACCCTTTTCCGCATTTCTTGGCGAAATGGACTGATTGAGCGTGTTGAAAACGTAGTTGATATCTAAACAATTTATCAAATTTGAACATTAAAAGATGCGTTTGCGAAGATATTGCCTACTTTTGGAAGAATTTAATTTGAAATGATTAAACACAAGAAAGTATACTTTTGTGGAAAAGTTCCAGGGCTATTTGCTTGTCCTTGGACTTTCTCCGAGGACCAAAAACTGGCTGAAACTGCTACTACATTTCCCTTTGTGTTCCCCCATCCATTACTAAGTCGAGTCGAAGCTGGGGGAAGCGAGAGTGTCTTTGACATTTACACTTTTAGAGTTTCATAACCACATTTTATTATTGGAAGAGCAAATTGCAAGATTTTAGAGGTCTATCGTAGTAGCAGGTACGTATTCTAGTAGTTCGGGGCCTATCTCTTTGCAATAGAATATGTAGTAGAGAGTGAGAGCGTGTAAACTTTTGTAATTTGAGGATTTCGGCGAGTCTCAAGTGTTACTTTGCTATTGAAATGAAACGAGGAGAAAAGAAATTTCACTCCGCGAG
>JAAZTK010000869.1:0-16816 GCA_036507255.1 Megalothorax incertus
TATGTATTTTATATGTAGAGAAATGATTTCACAACTTTTGGGGGTGTTGGAAGAGAGGAGATATGCTACAGGGCGGAGAAAGGAACTTCTCGAGTGCACAATGGCTTTTATTAGGGGTACAATATACTCTAATTTAAACTACTATAATATGTAAAAGGTATATTAATAATTTTGAATATAATTAAAAAAATATTTAAGGACATATGGAGGAACAGTGTGCACACATTGAGGAATTGGATCGGTATTTATGCCATGTTTTGGAACTCGTTCTGAAAGCACTTGAAGTTGCACATTTAACCAAAGGGGTAGATTGCACTGCACAGTCTTTTAATAGCCAGCTCTCGGTTTTACTTCATCAGGTTGAATAGAATTAAATTTTTAAAATGTCTATGCAATATATTGAAATTAAATAATATTAGATGAAGGACATTCGGACACAAACACGGGAAATGGAGGAGAAACTATTTGATCGGACCCAATTGATTATGATTGAAACTGGAAAGGCCCTTTTGGCGTAGAAAGACCTGAATTCCAAATTATTATAAAGTATATCTTTCATTTAAATCATGTATTTTGAAAAATTCCTGTCTAAAACCATTGATTTAAAATTATCCTTGCATTTGTCTAAAATCCTTTGTAATTAAAATAAAGTAATTGTATTTTAAAGATTTTTTTGACCAAGGCGAATTCTCATGTAATAATTATTAATTATACCTTCCTTTTACTA
Organism: Megalothorax incertus; assembly: GCA_036507255.1. Taxonomy (NCBI): domain Eukaryota; kingdom Metazoa; phylum Arthropoda; class Collembola; order Neelipleona; family Neelidae; genus Megalothorax; species Megalothorax incertus. The sequence continues at coordinate 728 of JAAZTK010000869.1, forward strand.
ATAATTTGATTTTGAGCAAACTATAACTACATGTATATGCAATCCTAATGAATCCTAATTAACATGCTAATATGTATCTGAAATCTGAATTTATATTGAGCCAATTAAATTATTAATTAATCATTAATGAAATGCTGGCCTTTTTTCGCTAGTTTTATAAAATTGAAGCATATAGTATTCCTAGGTACTACAGTACAATTCTACAAATAAAAAATCCCGAAATATAATATTTCATTGAGTTTTGTACTTTTAAATGTTCAAACCAAACAATAATATTGATTTTTATTGAAAATATTAATTTTAAAATATGACATTGATTTCTTTCTTTCAAATACATTAATACCTAGTACAGATAGGTAGGTAGTACAATACATTGAACTATGTAAGACGAATCACGAATGTATCGTAATACTTGTAGTTCATTAAATTACTATTATATGTATCATTATTTTAGGGTATTACAATATATAATATAGTATGTATGTATGATATATGAAAAATTATTCACTCTTGAGTCCTAGACATGAGTTATTAGTTAGACTTAAATCATCAAAAAAGATCATTACTAATAACTTATTACTACTAATAAGTATAACTAATAAGTACCAATTACCATTATTCCCCTAAGCCCGATAGCAGACTGATCCTGAGTTTTAACTTCTTGCTATCTTCGATCAATTCCTTGGTCCAAAGATCTGGATAGAATTTCGCAATGGAACAGAATTTGTCGATAGCTTCATTTGCCCTTCTTTTAAATTCATCCTCCCATCCTTCAGGGTAGAGGCTGCCCCTTATCACGAGATTAGTCCATTTTGCCATTATAATGGCTAAAATATTTTGCCAGATGTGAGCTATATTTTAATACAGAAACAGATACATTAAATAAAGAAATACTAATAATCTGATATATTGTAATATACTAATACAATACCTTTGGGCAAGCTCAATCCGGGTGCCGTGAGTTCGAATATCTCGAGCATGTCGCGAGTCATCGAAAAGTATAGCTGGATTCCTGGGACGGATAATTCCCTTCCCAACAATCCCTTTTCCATTACAGAATTTTCTTTACCAATCATATTTCTTAGGAATTTGAGAATCAGCCAATGATTTGGGTGTAGCTTCTTTTTGAGGGAGACCAAAAACTCTTTCGAATCCTCCAAATCCTCCAAATGAACAGACGCCAAGAAGACTATCATATCAGATTCCAATCCTTTGATGATCTCATTCATTTCACCCCAAGTTGACCCCTTCCCTTTGCATTCAGATCGGTTACAACGCCAGGGAGCGTTCTCCGCCATGTCCCTGGGGTCCACCGGAAGTAGATACCCATATTTGCAATTCGGTGTCATACATTTGACGGCAGATAGCATCGTTCCAAGCTCTGTCCCAGTGGTATCCGTACATCTGTAAATGCTTGTTTTAGTTCTTGAAATATCTTTTAATTAAATATGGCCATACCTTGGACAAGTACACAAAGCTCCTCCAATTAAATGCATTTTGTGTTTTTGGAACATTGCTCCATATTCATTCGAAACTCGTTGAAAATCAATTGAAGTGATGCTACCCTTTTTGACTCCAACAGTTGTCCTTACTTGGAGTTGGAATTGAGGATCTTTGCAAATTATTCGACTGCAATTTGGGAAGCAGTTTTGAGCAAAGTTACTCCCCTCCAAATAAAGAAACTGACTCTCCCTAGAATTAAATTCAACAGTTAGATAGCACCCAATATAGCTAAATATATTTAATTACCCATAATCCCTTTTCAAAGTGTCACTCGGATAGTCTGTAATCCCTAATTGTAGAATCCCTCTCAATTTTGCCATTTCCGCTTCAAATCCCACACCTTTTTCACCGAAAAGTGGAAGAATTTCTCTGATAAACCACTTGTCACTCTCATCTGCATCTCCAGGCTTGTATTGACCAGCTCCACGTAACTTTAGCACTTTTGCCCAGGTCTGAGGGTCTTTATTCTTCAAGCCCATAGCTCTTAGGGTGCCCATTTTATTAAAGATGCAAATAATATTTGCTTTTTGAGCTTGGTTGCATTTCGATAAAACACCACATTCGAAATCGGTATGGATTTTGTTCTTAAAATAAAATACAATAATTGCTTACAAAAAGTTAATTATAGTATCATAATACATAATATTGGGGGCTACCATTGAGCAAGATAGGTTGCAAAAGAAGGGTGTCGAACATTGAAAACAGGGCCAAGGTTCACCCGGGATTATTGAGCGGCAGGAAATACAGGATACAAATACGTGAGTCAAAAATGGGTTGACGAGAACAGGTAGTTCTGTGTGAATGAGTGTCCCAGGAGGAAGGTCACGGGTCGCTACGAAGTGATGGCCAAGCTCAGGAGAGGTGATAATCCGAATTGGAGGACAATCCTTCTTGTGCTCCTTCCAGTCAGACCTGGAAGAAATTAAAAGATTTAATTTTAATCAGGAAAAATACAATTTAAAAATTAAAATTCTTTTTTAATTTAAAGTAGGTAATTTAAAATTACTTTTGGTGTTCAGCGGAGCAATAATCAATTTGATGGCAAGCACCACAGGATTTGTCAGCAGGGGCTTGACACACGGCACACACCTGGATCCAATTAAAACATAATTACATTAAATATTAATAAAATGACATGGATTTAAAATGGGCAAATTCTCGGCCTACCTTTTTCGGAGGCCCTTCAACTTCCGGAAGGGTTTCTTGAATCCCTGACAAATCCATGTCCTACGGTGATGACAAACGGGTGGACAAGCTGCTGAGGTCAACGAGGATGAAGAAGTAATTACTCTAAAATGTTCAACTTTTTAATCAAAATTCGAGATTTTGCAGAAACGGCGCGGCGATAAAAATTAATACGAATCCCTAAATCCCGCCCGGATTTGGCATCAAATCCGTTTTCGAAAAAAATCTCAAAAAAAATTCTTGAAAAGTTGGTTTTTGATTAAAAAGTTGGGCATTTTAGCGTAATCAACTCGTCACCTTCATCCTCATTGACCTCAAGACCTTGTCCACTCTTTCTGACCACCACTTGACAATGAATTTGCCTGGGATTCGCGAAACGGAAGTTGGAGAGCCTTCAAAAAGTAAAAAGGTTCGCAGAATTTGCAAAAAATAATAATGTTTGTGTACCAAAAATTAATGTTTAGCTAATTAAAGTTCTTAATTATCCAGGTGTGTGCCGTGTGTCAATCCCCTGCTGACAAATCCTGTGGTGCTTATCACAGAGTTGATTATTGCTCGGTTGAACATCAAAAGTAATTATTTAATTTAAATTTAATTTAAAGTATGCATGCCAAGTTATTTATTAAATATCCCACTTGCAGATAGTATTTTATTTTTATGATTATATGAGCATAATCATTAATTCAATATATATTTCCAGGTCTCACAAGGATTGTCCTCCGATTCGGATATCCACATCCCCCGAGCTTGGACGCCACTTCGTTGCGACACGTGACCTCCCTCCTCCTGGGACACTCATTCACACTCAACTTCCGGTTCTTGCCAGCCCAATTGTACTCTTAAAAGATATATACTCCTCCTCCTGCATTTCCTGCCGAACAATTCTCCATCCGGCCGTTGAAATGACATCCTCGTTCTAAATTAAAAATATACAGCTAATCTATAATTAAAAACTTGCCAAGGATTCTCTCTAATTACTTACAAAATAATAAGGATTTTGTAATTAATTGATTTTTCAACCTGATTCTGTACAAAGTACTTTAATATAGATGTTATAACCAGCATGTCATCTTCAACAAACACGACGCCAAGATCAAAGTCGAGCCAACCCTACACCTTGGATGACTCCACCAATAGATCAATCCGTTTATCGAGGATCCCTGTCCGTATTAATCTTGGGAGGAGTGGATTTGAGTCAGATACACCGACCACCGACCTCGGCCACGAGAAACGAGGATCTCCTTTCTTTGGACTACCTCCCATTGACCCCAAATCAAAATCGAGGTCCAGAAATAAGCTCAAGGAACCTTCCAAATGCCCAAAATCTTCTTTATTTCCGCCTCCTCCTTTGCAATTTACTTCCACTGCCACTCCACAAGTAGACCCAGAAGAACTAGCTTCCAAGCTTGAGATGGAAGAGGATGAGGATCCCTCAAAGATTTCAACTCCACCAAACTCTTCCCGCCTTAGAACAGAAACGAGGACCCTTGAGAAATACCCTCCGTGGAAGCCTCCCCCTCATCATCTCCCCATTATAACGGACAATAATAAAACAATCCCTCCACGAAGTCGAAGAAAGTTTAAAAAGGCTTGTCGGATCCAAAATACCGCTACCTCTTCTACTGGATCTCAGACTAAATTATGGACAGCTCCTCCCCCTACTCCTCCTCGATCCTCTCGAGTACCTCTCTCACCATTCCCAATGTCCACTAACAATGTGGTGGATCCCTCGGCTTCAAAGGTCCGATTCTCTGAAAATAAGAAACAATCAGACTTTCTGAAACCCCTATGCATTCGACTTGGTCGAGCCCCCAATGAGCCTCTGCCTATCATAGTTATACCTGAAATACCTCCGAGGATTGATCGGAAAAAGTTGTTCAAGGAGAAGATGGCTGAGAGGGAAAGGGCTTTTAAAAATAATGAGATAGACACTGAAGAAGAGACAAAAAGCTTGGGGAGACCTAGAAGGAAAGATAAGCGTTTTAAAAAGAAGGGGGTTGTCGACGTGGACAATGGTAATCAGGAGTTGGTTGCATCATCTGGAATAGGAGTGCCAAAAGGCTTTGAAAACCGCCTCTGCTCAGAGGAGGTATTACCTGAATTATTCAAATTAAATCCCAATTAATATTTTTATTTTGAAAAAGGCTCGTCCAGAATACTTTTCCGATGGTGGGAGTGTCCAGTCCATTGAGGACCTCTGTCCATCATACATAGACTCGGAGTCAACCACCCTGGATGAGGAGGATTATAGAAGCTATGCCTATGATGCTGACGTTTCTTCCTGAATTAATTACAAATACAAAATTGCTTATAATTGAATCAGAGTACAAAATTAAAAGTAATTCTTTTTACAAGATCTATAAAAACATAAAAATTTGTAATTCAAGAAATCAAAATTCTCTACATATCAATATACCTATGATATAGTACCTATGATATAATATTATATAATGATATACCTATGATATAATATGATGTACCTATGATATAATATTATATTATGATATACCTATGATATAATATGATCTCTACGTGGTTATTTAGGTGGATGTACCTATGATATAATATTTTATAGTACAATCAGGGTTCAATAAAGTGCTGGTGATAAATCGAGGTCCAGAAAAAGCCACGCTTGTCCTCTACGGGGTCATTTAATGGATTTCGGGGCCATTTTGAATAATTCCCTCAATATTTAACCTACTTGCACGAGAAAAATATCATTGAAAAGACATTGACAAGGGATATTCGACCTAATTAAGCAAGTCCAAAGAATTTGGACTTATTTCACTAGTTTTAATTTATTTTTTAATCATTGCAATTTAACACACAATCATTTCCGGTCATTTTTCATTCATGTCTGGTAATCTTGCGTTACTTCCTGTCATTCTTTAGTTATTTCTAACCATTTTTAGGTCATTTTTATTCATTTCTGATCATTTTTTGGTCATTTTTATTTAGTCTTAGCCATTTCCAATCATTTCCTGTCGTTTTTAGTTAATTTTAGTCATTTCCATTCATTTCTGTTCGTTGTTTATTTAGTTCTAGTCATTTCCAATTAGTTTCGATCATTTCCGCTAACCTTCATTCGTTTCTATTCATTTCTATTCATTTCTATCCAGTTCTGTTCATTTCTATTCATCACGTATACGGTTATTGTCTAGTTTGTTATGTCCAGCTGTGGGATATGTCGAAATGTCATCTGGGAGTCGGATGTGAAGGCCTATCCGGTGACCTGCCCCACACACATATTCCATCAATTGTGTTTGGTTCGGAATAGTGCCTACAGGCAGCGGGTTCCACCGGATTCGTTGCCTGCCTGTCCAACATGCCAGGCACGGTTCCCTTCGCACGAAATCGTGCTGCCCGAACATCCGTCTCCATCGGGGTCCTCTTCCAGCTCTTCCCTTTCCGATGCCTTCTCTCAGCTGTCCGTAGGTTCGCATCCTGCGACTCCCCCAACCCCCGTTATGCGGGGAGTGCAGAGAACGTGCCGGTTCTGTGGCCGTTTATTTATAAACGTTGCCAACCATGGGCCAGCCAAAATTTCAAAACAGCTTTGACTCTCGGTAATCTATCTCAATTATATATCCTTAAAATTCTTATTAAATGCTATTTTTAAACTTTTCAAAGGTACGGGAAGTAACCAAATCACGTCTCTCAAACTTTCTTCTCTTTTTGGAGGGGATATTGGTTCCTTCCCAAGCTTAGATCCCGCCAGAATGACTTGTCTGGATATTTGGGTTGGAAAAGGATGTGACCTTGCAATGTAATTTTTTAAAAAGTCTATATGAAATTGAAATTAATTGTATTTTGGCATTTTTCTAGGTTTAGTTCAGGGCTAATGTCTCTTGTGGAAAGAGGAATGAGACTCGTGGACTTGGGACTGCGTATATACTCCCTAAGAGGTATAAATACACCTGCTTCTTTGGGTCAAGATCTTCCTCGTTTTTGCTTCAATATGACACACTTCTTTGCGGCTCAATCCTCAACTTTGGCCACCCTTCATTTGGATATGGATATTTCTGCCATTTTTTTGGAAGCAAAGAATGAAATCAAGGCTCAATTTGCAAAATATGGCAAGATCCAGCTACCGATCTTCCAAGCACTCCAAACCCTCTATTTAAGCCACGACATACTGATTGAAGATCAATACGGAGATATCAAATCAATGGAATATTCAATATTTGAATTCTCGCTCTCACCTCCACTCCACTTCCCATCCCTGGTCAACGTCACCTTTGCCTCTGAAGCCTCAATGAATGTCCTCTGTGACCATCCTGAACTGATTGAACTCCCTCAAGCTTCACGGTATCAATTCAAACGCCTCAAGTTACCAAACTCTTGTGATTATCCCTCCAAATCTAACCTTGGACTTTGGAACTCACAATATGCTGCTCTGATTGGATCTGTAGAGTATTTAGAGACCGAAGCAAGTCTCCTTCAACGAGTGACCATCCCTTGGGGTGATTCCCTTCGTGAACTGTGCATTCATAATGTCACAGGACCTCTCAAATTGGCGCATCTCACGAGTAAGGCGGTGAAAATTGTATAAAAAAGTATTTACTTATTTTGATTTTTTATAATTTAGGACTCGAGACGCTGGTTGTAAAGGGATGCCAAAGGTTTGAACCCCTTTTAAGAAAAAAGCGGAGACATGGCTATGACTCGGAATCAGATTACACTGATTCGGATGAAGCGTTCTACAATCCTCGAAAAAGTGTTCGTGATTATCTGCGCTGGTTCAGTGAAGCCAAACAGCTCAGTTTGACCTACATTAAATTCACCGATCTCAAGGTAAGGCCATTTTATTTAACTTGAATGAAAATGTAAAGAATACCTATCATATTTGTACAATAATTACTCACTTTTTTTCAAATATTAAATTACAGTTGGAGAAAGGAATCATGAAGGAATTGTTCCGATATTTCCCATTTTCAGCCCAATTTGAAAAGTGCGAACATTAGAAGAGCCAGGAGAAACTTAAACTTCAATTTTTATTAATTTTTGAAAACTATATTGTACATTATTTCAAATCTTTTTGTCCACGTACATAAGTCATAAATTCTTTAATTAATTATAATTAAATGAATTAATTGTTCTATTAATTAAATTGGCTGATAAGCGAATAAAAATTGCAGTAATTCTAGAACGATTTTACATAATTGTCATTTTTTGTACATTTAGTTTGTGGACATTAAAGTTAGGACTAAATTAAAGGCTTTAATCTTTTTTTCAGGTATAATACTCATACTATCTAAGCCTCTAAGGACGAAACCTTTGAAACGTTTTTTTTTTTTTTTCAAAAGTTTTTGTATGGCTAAATAGTGTTAATTTGGGGGTTTTGATTCCAGTTTAAAAATTTGATCTGCGAAAAAAAGTCTGCAATTTTTGTGATTGAAAATAATTTAATTTTAAATTAGTTTTTAGTTATTTGTCGTCATTTTTGATAATTACATCCTCCCCGGTCCAAAACCTTGTCCATCGTCACCCCCTGAGAAGACTTTAATCGTATTTAGCCTTAGAATTAAAAGTAAGTTTTTAATTGTAAGATTTAATTTTTAAAAATGTATTTACAAAATTTTTTAATTGATTTTTGCAGCCTCCTATTTGTTCAAGATGACCAAATTGGAGACCCCTACACTCATTGTCATTCTCCTCCAGTTATTTTTCTCTCCAACATGGGCTAATGGGGGTTTTACGTTTTTTGTATTCCCCGGAAAGCAAGAGTGTTTTTATGAGCCGGTCAAACATGATTATACCATTCTAATCAATTACGCCGTCATTGCAGCATCTCATGCTCAAGGTCATGATATCAACTTTCAAGTCTCTGACCAAGCTGGACGACCTATACTAACAGAATTTCGAAAACGTCAATCGGAGCGGTCGTAAGGCTTTTTAAAAAAATTCCTCGAGGACTTTAAAATGAATTTTAAATATATTCTCTCTTTCAAATAGGATTGAAGTACGGGATACGGGTTTGTTTCGGTTCTGCTTCGATAATACATTTAGCCACTTGTCCCGTAAACTGGTCACATTTACCCTCTCCACCGAGGATGGAAAGAAGGAGGCTCAATGGGGTGGTCAAATTGACCAGGCTGCATTCCAACCCGAGGAAATATATGAGCTTACTGTGAAAGAGATTGAGGTAATTAGTTTTACATAATTAAAGTTGTAGGTTGTAATTTAAATTTTATTTGTTCCAAAGGCTTCTATAAATAGAGTCCGTGTCCAAATGAGTACGGTCCAATCAAGTCAGTCCACCCACCGTAATTTAGAGACTAGGGATAGGTCCACAGCCGAGTCCAATTACTCTCGTATTAACTTTTGGTCTGCCATCAATCTTGTCCTCATGATTATTGTTGGTGTTTGTCAAGTAAGTTTCAATTTCATTAATTATTTATATTTATATTGGTAAATGTAATCATTTTATTTTTATGTGGACAGGTTCTAATGCTCAAAGGACTCTTTGATGAAAAATATAATGTCAAGAAAGTATTCAAAGAAAATGTGGGGAATAAGTTATACTAGCAAACTTATTTGGCATTAAAGTTGGAGGTAAATTAGCAAATATGTATCAAAAAATCTGAGGCAATATAATTGACCTATATCCGTACACCTACTTAATATACCTCTATTTACACAAAAGAAATACACTCCAAGAAAAATCTATTTTTATAAACCACCCATCCGTTTTTAATAATTTAATACTCTTCATAAATCTGATATCTTTATATTATTGTTTTCTGTACAATGTACCTACTATTAGTTCGAGAATTTCCCAATTTATTAATTAATACCGAAACGATATTTTAATCAAAATGCCCAATGCAATGTAATAGTAGATGTGTAATTGTTAAAAGGCAGATCAATTCAATGCAACTTTGATATTATTAACTAAAGCATGAATCTACATTTATATTGTTACTAGAATATTACAATATTATAGTTTGTTATATAGTTTTTAGGGTAGTTTAATTTGTACTAACTATATATTATAGTTAAATTAGAATTATGCATTTATTAGCAAGTATGAAAGATTTTAAGTTGAACCCATGTTACCTAATATTGCCCAGATGAATGTTTTACCAGTTTCACTGGAAGAGTCTCATAAACCCTATTGTGTATCTATTTTTCCTAATTACAATAATTATACGAGTTAAGAAAGTGATATTAACTAATGCAATAGGTAATACAATATACTTGTACGCTGTATATTTGAATGCATTTATATCTCTGAAATTGAATATACTTAACTTATAAGCTATATCGCATATCGTAAATAGGAAAAAGTCAAGAGTTCAAATACATTCAAAAGTCACAAAACTAATCCTAATAATTTAGGATCAGTAATATGTAGGTAATATGTTTTATAGTATGTAGTAGTATACTCGTACTGCATACTACTACGTCTAGCTTATTAAAATTTTAAAGATTCTAAATTCTAATTTATTTGTAGTATGTAATTGTCAATTGAATTAGAATTTATTACCAATCTAAAAATATTACCTATAATTTCTAGTAAATAGTACTACCTACTAACCAATTCATATTATTTTCACACCTACTCCATTGCATTGAATAAATATAATTTGTAATCTTAAGATTAATTTTTTAAAAAAACTTTCATTTATTTCTAATTTTAGTCTGTACAAGGTCGATTTATATTTTTTAAAAATGTAAATTTTATTTGACACGTGTTTTAATCTTATATTTATTTCAATTTGGCTTTAATCAGATTCCAATGGCTTTTAAAAAACAGGTAGGTAGTGCATATTGGTAGAATTATGTAATAGTAGCTTACTTAATCTTATCGTATATTTAATTAATTATATAATATAAAAAGCTGCTTGTTTCATACTACATTAGTATTGTAGTAGGTTACTATCTACTTGCTAGTAGACAATGGCCAAAAATGTTAATAAATTAGCTCGTTAAAAATAGGCATGCTGCATTTTAAAAATATTAAAGTTTCATATTAAAATTAGACATAGGTATTTTATACTTTAATTACTTAAAATTAGTTAATTCCGCACCAACTGGAATGCTTTAAAGGAATGGAGCTAACCAAATCACAACTTAACCGTTAAACTTTAAAGGCCTTTTTTTAAAAATTCATTTTTAAAGTCAATACTGTTCTTTCTCAGTTAATACAATATTTTTCTTACGTAGCATTAAAGAATATATGTTAAAAATTTTAAGCTTTACGCATGTATCGAGTATGTGTAAAAATATGGATCTATAAAGTCTTAAATTAATTCTAAAAAATAGTATTATTGTAGTAGAAACTTTTAGTTAGATATAGAGTAAATAGATATACTCTATGATTCTTCTTGTGTTTCTTCTGTTTTTGAATACTTTTTATCCAAAGAAGGAGAATGTTCGTTAGAATGGCCTGAGCTTGGAGGAGATGGAGTTTTAGGGGAGCCACCCTGAGACCTCTTCCCTAATCCGGAGAGTGAGAGCCGAGGGGAACAATTTTTGGAAGAGGAAGGACTTTTCAGGAAATGCATATGTGCATATAACATTACACCAATATCCTTAAGTCCATATTCCATTGCAACATCGAGGGCAGTTATCCCATCATTATCAGCAATTGATGGGTCACAATCTGGTTGAGTTAGTAGATATTTTACTATTTCCCCATGTCCATGCTCAACGCAACAAAGTAGAGCCGTAGAACCATCCCCATCTCGAATATTAATATCCGCACCAGCCTCAAGAAGGAGTTTAACCGTATTAAATCTTCCATGAGCCGCTGCCAACATTAGTGCCGTTTGTCCATGTTGTTGAGCTTTAATATTCACATCCCCCAGGCTAAAGAGACGGCGTACAACTGACCTATGAGCCTCAGAGACGACCTTGGCAAGAGATACAAGCATAATGCAAGTATACCCCGCTTTATTCGCCTTATTTGGGTCTACAACCTTTGAGTCCAAAAGTACGGAGACAACATCAAAGTTTCCGTGTGATACAGCATAATGAATTGCATTATTCCCCTAAAATGGAATGCAAACAACAAACATGGGAAATTAATATACATATTCTTTAATTAATTTAAATCTTATGCGCATTTACATTTTCATCCGGCATATTGACGATATAGGCAAGAAGTTTTGGAGAATAAGCCTCAAATGAATCCAAATAATCTTCAACATCAAAGGGATCCGCTGTTTTTGTCGCAGAAATCCGAAACCATTCTTGAAGGATAATACTTATGGCATTTGTTACTTGCTGGGTCGTTCTACCCCGAAGAAGGGCATCATTGAGGACTTTGAGGGCAACCCTGCATCTCTCGGCTTGGTCGTACTCTACGTAGAAATTAAAAAGATTACATATTTTTCATAAAATTAATATTTAAAAAAATTAATACTCACTTCTTTCGTGGTTCTGCTGGTGGTGCAGGTGTAGAGGATGAGGAGGAGGACATTTCAGAATTTTTCTCTTCCTCTAGAACGGCAAGAGGACCCCTTGAAAGGATTGTAGGGGAGGAGGATGGAGATTCATAGTACAACTCTTTGGCATAAGGTTCTGGACGGAGGTAGGGACGCCTGCTCTCAGGTTCATGGGCCTCCACCGCCTCCTCGAGGGTATGACTACGAGGAGCGGGGGAGGATCGTGGGGATGGTATTGGTGAGGTAAGCCTAGGTATTCTAGAAGATGGAGAAGAACGACCATCCCTTGGTGGTAGAGAAAGCATTTGATTCCTTTCACTATCTGGACTGTTACAGGGCTTTAGGCGGAAAGGTTTACTCGGAATTGGAGGTAATATTAAATCTGACCCTGTCACTGTTTGAGTATAACTCGAGGAATTGGCTTTTTCTTCTTTCAATGTATTCACACCAGTTGACTTTACTTGAGGAGGGAGTTCAGTATTGACTCCATTATCTTGAAGCACCTTCCTCAAGGATGTAGGTTCCTCCCCATCCTCATTTAATAGATTTACAGATACTCCCCAATCTCTAGTCCTCTTCTTTTGTCTCAACTCTCCGTTGATATCTACATTTGGTGTTTGTTTTGAAGTGACTCCAAAATCTCGAGTTTTTGGTTTAGCAGAAACTGATACATTTACAACATGAGGCTTTCTAGGAGTTCTTTCCGGCTCAGTCTGAACCCCTACATCTAATGATTCTATAATCTTGAGGAGAGGTACTCTCCCTCCCCGATCCTCTAGCTCCAATTCTTGTACTTGAATCCCAATTTCAAAACAAGGTCGAGACATACGCCTTCGTAGAGATCCATTTGTACTTCCGGTGGGTGAGGCAGAGTCTGCTCGGCTCCTTTCCAATGCATGTCCCGGCTCAGGGACACATGAACCAGTCCCAATTGACCGAGTTTGCAAGGATTGTGAGTTTATTCCAGCATCTTTCGTTGAAACTTTTGTTCCTACACCAATTTCTTTTGTCCTCTTTCCCGCCCCTTGGTCAAGGGTGACCTCGAGTGAGGTTAAATGACGGACTCCACCGCCATTTCGAGCGGAAGAACTAGATAGGCTACCTCCCCTTTGACTACTAATACTGGACACCCTCTCCGCAATCAATTTCTTTAGCTCTTTCCGCTCTTCCGTTAAAGATGAGATTTTACTCTAAAAATCAATGAAAAAAAGTGTTTTTTTTAACACTTTAAATAGGACAAAATACTCATATAAAATATACCTTTAGCTGAGGAATTAATTTGACTTGTTCTTCCAATTGTTTCAAACGATCTGAATCCACATTTGTCTTAGCTGGAGAAGGTTTAAGCCCCCTTGAGCAAGCCTTATGATAATCCCTATTGGAACAAGTCTTGTTCTCCTCCTCATTTGAATATTGTGATGTCCTCCGAGCCACCGAAGGCTTCGCAGTCAGTTCCTTTGTCATTGCATTAGCTCCCGCTGACTCGTTATAATAATCATCAGGATCACGGAGTACAAATGAAGATTTTAGACGGGGAAATGTATGAAATTTTTGCTCAGAAGCGGAGGAACTTGGAGTAAGCTCTAATGTCTTTTGAAGGGCTTGCTATATAAAGTAATCAGAAGGTTAATATTTGTAAAAAAATAAACAAATTATAAAATTTCAATTTTTCAAACCTCAAAATCATTCACAGCTTCCGCCAGCCCATTGCTCAACTGGTTCTGGCTCGATTGAGGAGGTGTAGGAGACTCCCTCGGGGGAGTAACTCTATAAATCCTTTCAGATTCAAACACTTGCTCCTCCACACACTTTTCCCTCCTCCAAATGTCAATTGAGGCTCGAGAAAGTGATTCCCTTTCAAACAAACTGCTCAAAAAAGGCAAATTAGAAAGAGATTAATGTACTACTGATCTGGGAGTCAAATCACACTTTAGAATAATAAATGCTCATTTGCATAAAAAAAAGTAGCCAGCCTCAAGTCACCAATTAATCAAATCAATTCTTCATCTACGGTTAATACAAGTAGCACTGTTTGTCACTTGTGAATGGGATAAATTACTTTTACTCAATAAATATAAAACACCTTCCTTCAGCTTGTTGCACTCAATCTTTTACAAATGATTTCTGAAGGAAGAATGAGCTTTTAATATTTGTGGAATTTCCCCGTAGCTCTGAAATCAGATAACTGCAGAATAAATGAATGCATTCTTACAGTAATATTGTGGGGGAGAGGTTAGGTATAGCTGGCTATTGCTAATGATAATAAATAAAAGTTGGGCCACAAGTCTGTTAAAAGTTGTGAACTTGTGGGCTTAAACTACATTGAATGAATATGGGGTTCTCCCTCTCCCCCTTTAAAAATCTGTTCACTTGTTTCACCTTGTCTGTAGCAAAAGCTCGTCAAGCTCCGACTATTTTTGACAGAGATAATGGATAAACACAAGGATATCTCTATATACTTTTAATGTAGGGAGTCCTATTATCTATACAAGTATAAAAGTATCAGTTTTAGGGATTGTTGCATAATCTAAAGTCTTTAAACTACAGAGTTAGCTACATATATTAAAGTTGCAGGTACATATTGCATATAGATACTTAGGTGAGACTCGAGAGGAAGTGTTGATTTCGATATAAATTGAATATGATAATGTATTTAACACTGTGCGTAGTACCCAATGTAATTTGGAGTACCTTTTATTGAATAAAATGCAAAATACTATTGTATTTACTACATTGAGTTAGGTAACTCAATATAGTAAATACAATAGTATAGTATTAGATTGTAGTACTAATAGAATAGGTAGTATCAAAGGATCAGATAACAAGTCTACAGATAGAGTAAATGCTAAGAAAGTTTAAAATGTATTTAATGCGTAAGTAATAGTGTTTTGATTGAAGCTGAAATAATATTATTCTAATATCAAACAGGACAAGTATAGCCTATGCTAATGAATGTAAAGGAGAGTCAGAACTAGAGATTAGCTAACGAGGAAATGTCAAACTTTGAAGAATTTTTATATTGAGCTTTCCTGCTTTCTACTATATCCGACACACCTACTCCTAATATTGTATTGTAGTACTAAACCTCTTCCTTCCTCCTCCCAAACGGCACACTCATTTGAGTAATTAACTGCTAAACTAAAACTAATAAAGGGATATGCAAAAGTCGGGCTTAAAAGTTTATTTAAATATACGAGTATATCCTAATACCATCTATTCCTTTTACGACTTTTTTCTGTGTGTGGTACAACAAAGTAAATATTGGAATGGAAAGCCCCAAAGATTTCCCTTAAACTTTTTTTTCAGCTCGTTTGAAAAAAAAATTAAACGCAATCCTATTATATTATGTAAATACAACCCAAAGTTCATTTATACTACGTATATTCAATTCTCGATTAGAGAGCATCTTTCAAACAGAACATAATCGTTATTGAGAAATAGAATGCAAATTCCTGATCAATTATTTGCATTCAATATTAATTTATTAAGGTTTGAAGGAGGATATAAATATCAATTAACTATTAAGAAATCAATCCTTTATTTGCCCAATTTCTTTCAAGAATATTTAAAGTTTTAAACATCCAAATTGCATTAATGGCAAAGAGTAGTAGGCACATGATGAAAAGCCGTTCTATTCTCAAACATTGAGACTCTGATGATGCAATGTACTATAAACAAGAAGTGTTTTTTTAAAAAAAAAGACTTTTTAACGAAAAGTACAATAGTATATCCCTCCGACTAAAATACATGCTTATTTTAACCATATTTGCACATTTGCAGCCTACTCAAACCGGGCCAATCGATCCCCAACGACACACATACTAAATGCAACTTTATAATACCAAAGGATTTGGCATTTGCATAGAACAAATGGCAATGACCTCACAATTGCACTTACTTGATATCCTTTGTGAACCGCAGGGTCAATTCCCAAGAGGGAGTTCATCGATTGTCGTTCAGACCTCCATTTCTCTTTAAGCTCCTCCAAACGATCCACATCACCTTCCCG
>JAAZTK010000870.1:0-16810 GCA_036507255.1 Megalothorax incertus
GGACTTACTCAAAAACAGCATGTAAAACGGGAAATCTCTTTACTACTAAAAATCTATCACCATTCCTATTATAAAACTCTGCCTATAAACTCTCCACCACCACCTCCTTCCTATTTGAACGTACCATAATTAGATTACGACTTTGTGAAAGGCTGCTATATAACTACTACTACTACATATGAAGGGGGAAGCTAAGACATGGGAAAAAGTCATCTCAAAGTCACCTTAAAACCCCACCAAAACTTGTATATAACAAATCACCCCGGTTTATCCGTATATACTACTACTATAATCATCAAATCTCTCTCCCTCTCTCTCTCTTTGTAATTAAGATTCTAAAAAGATCTAGTGATAAGCCTATCCGTAAAAACACCCCCCTAAAAGTAAAGTCCTGAAACAAGTTGCAATGCCGATGCATATAATATGTATTAAAAGAAGATGAGGAGGAGGAGATATCTTACAAAATATACCCAATTAGGAGCATACGCTAATTATATTTTAAGATGAAGGTACCAAAGCATTTAAGATTTATGATGATGGGCCGGACTTTGTGATGCAAATTACAGCTTCGAGCTCCGAGAAACAAAAGAGGATGAGCCAGTTTATTCTAATTTACCTACTAAATAAGCTGTTTTGCATTTATCCGTACAAGATAGTATAATCCCATTCTTCCCATTTCTCCAACTAATATACAAATTCCCTTCAAAATTTTATAGTGGCAAATTTCCCCCTCAAAAAAGAGAAGTTAAGGATGTAAGTCAAAAAAAGGAATCATACAAAACAGAGTTTAAAAGGTTTCGAGTAAGATTCGAATTTCGAATTAGTAAATCTCAATAATTAGTTGAGAATTCATGGAAGACTGACCCCCCATATACAATAATATTAACCTTTAACTAATCAAGTTCCCCTCAACCCCCTGAAACTGTGATCTGAGGCATATTGGGATCGGATCCGAAAGATTTACAATTATAGAAACTATTTCTTTTTTTTTGCAAATATCAAAATTGGCCATAAACTACTACTACTACCACCATATATCTGTATCAATGAGTTTGCAATCTTGACTCTTGAAGTATTTTGACATTTTTTACTAAATTCGCATAATATCGTACTTGAGAAATAGGTTCACAAATGGTAAATCTTTTCGGGGCTTCCGATGACCAAACTAACCAACTCTAATTATATTAGATAAATGGGAGGTGGCCAATTAAATTACAATTCCCTAATCGCCCCCATAAAAAAAATCCTACCTACGATTTTTGAGCACAAACAAGTATAAGTTGTATTATTTTTAAGTAATTAAAGTACCTACATATTCAATTAATTACCTTATCTCGCTAATAGATTTTTAAGGTGAACAAAAATACTATTTAAAAAAAATCAAAAAAACTTGTCAATAATAATACAATATATATATCTACGACATAGGAGTAAGAAAAAAAGCCTTTTCTCATATTAGATTATATTATTAATCTTACGAACCTACAATGTACAATTATCTCTTATTTTGCGAATGTATTTTTCTCCGTTAATTTACGCCGGGGTTCAGTTGGTTTATTATTTTTTTTTGTTAACTTTTAATTAAGTTTATTTACGAGTACTAGTATTTACTAGCTATTATATTACCCCTGAAAATTAGAATCCTATGCAATCCTATGCAAAAGTCCAACCACTCGAAAATTTGTACCTTGAATTAATTTTTGCAATAATAATGAATTACATTATATTTCACTATATATAAATTCTCTCTCTCTCTCTTTTCAACCTCTTTTTTTTTAAAAAAAGGCCTGCATGCTAAATTTCTCTATATGATTAGAGATTCTGATTTTTTTTAATTACAGTACTGCTCCTGCAATTACTATACATAATAATTAAAAAGCTCTAGACTAGATCTGTACATGTACAAAGTTCGTGTATTACTGTCAGTAGGGATATATGATCACAAAAAGGAGGAGGAATTGAAGGCATTCAAGCGGAGGAAGACACGATAGTGAGATTAGTTTAATAAGGCTAAGCTAGATATAATAGGTTAAATGCATAATCTAATGCAATCTCCCATAAGAGAGTACTTTTTAGTGCACGAAATGTGATTACAATTTTATTCGATGGGAATTGGTGCAAAATTGCATTCATATTCTACTACTACTACCTACAAATGCATATTAAATGCAGACTCGTGTGACTGCAATTTTCGATCCTTTGGGAGAAAGTCCATTTCCGTTCAAAAAAAAATTAAAATCTTTAATTAAACACATAATTGCAATATAAGAATTAGTCGAACTATGATTTCGGACGCTCGAAATTAAAAGGGTGAATTTTATTTGACCAACTTAATTAGAATTTATAAAATGGATGTGATTATAGGATGTACTACTAGTATTGTATAAATGGGTGTGTGTGTGTGTGAATGAAATTGGGCTGGACTAATCAGTGCAATTTGACCTGAAAAAAATGTAGGAATTTTTTACAGTACCTTTGCGGAATAAATCTGTATATTCAATATTATTGGATCATTAGGTGAAAGAGTCGATTTATTCAGTATTTCCTGAGACTTTTCCTCCCGCCGTGTAAAAATCCTCTTTAATTTGAGATAAGCACATGAACGTACCCATTTTGAACTCTCGTGAATTACATCGAACTTTTAATAATTGACATCTTTATCAAATTGCTGATGATACGGACATCATATCTATCCGTAAAACAGATATCAAATGTCCGGAATTTGACCCCACAAGGCACAAAGGTCACCGAGATCGTTCTATTTAAGGATTCGATGTTAGCTGGATTGGATAAATTTGTGCTTAATTACCCAAATCGTAAAAAATGGGGGATTTTTGCGCAATTTACAATGTATCTTTAAAATACAGATAAAATGATAAAATTCCTTGAAAAATCGACTTATTAACCCATATATCCATAAATTGTATTATGCATTAGGAGGTACCTACATGAATAATCTGTGCAAATATGCAAATACAATTACGTACTGTCACTGAGGAGCATATTTACTGAATCTAATTACTATACTAATTAGCGTGCAATGTACAGAGTAAACAGACCAGCTAATCAAGCTTTGACTGTGTAAATAGATAGGTATAATCGCCAATATTTCTTTCCAAAATGTAAATAGGTAAATATCTCAAGGGGGTGGAGAAATTGGAATGAGAAATTGGAGCTAATTAATATAGCATATATAGAATCCTTTATTAGGCGTAAATTAAAGGTTTAGGTGTATCTTAATACTGGTTTCATTTTGTGTAATATCTCAGAAATAATATGAACATTTTCGAAAGTCAGTTGTTCAAAGGTATCCCTTAATATTACCTAGATAGTAGTATAAGGGTAGCCTTAAGAAGGAACACTGGTTTGAACCCATGTATGCTTTCATCATGTTCTAAAGTGACGTCTCGATCCTCTCGATTGACCTCTGACACACAGGGACTCTTTGAACATTTTACATATATTCGAAATAATCTGTCTACTAAATCAGCGTACTTCTATTATATAGATTCATAGAATTGTAAATATAAATTACACTATTTGAGCTTGAATCATTTCTCACAAAAATCCACTCATTTTTTATATAAAATATTCTAAAATTTTAATGATAGTAAATTAGCTGTAAATCCAAACCATGTAGAAATTTGTATAATAGTAATTCTAAAGAAAAAAATGAGTGGCTTTTAGGGTATGTAAAGGGAGTGACTTTCTGAAAGAAAAAAGTGCCCAGAATGTATCTTATAAAGCTCGAGAGCACCGAAAAGTATAATTGATTGAAATTAGCCCTGGTTCCATTTGAAATTTCATTTGGACGGGGGGTTAAAAGGAGTGACTGGTTTGATTGTTGCATTGTAAAAATGTTTATTATGGGAGAAGGCATTCAATTCCTCAAGTCCTGAGAAGTGCAAATTCTTTAGCTATCTCTATTAGTATGATAGGTAGTATGTAGGGTTAAAAATTAGTCCAAATTATGAATAAAAAAATTACGACGATATTATTATGTATGGTATTGCAGAAATCAGGTTATTAAAAGGTTAAAAAAAACTTAAAATTCAGACTTATTAATTAAGATTAGTTAAGACTTGTAATTGTACCTTTTAAGAGTAGCTTATTGTACGGATATTACTAGTATGAGAAGAGAGCGGATACCGTTTCCCCAATCAAATACTATTATAAATAATAACTGATATTCCAAGTTTAGTTTGACTTTTTGAACCTAATAAAAAAATATAGCATATAGAATTTATTTTGGTATTATCTCGATATACAGATATAAATTCGTCGTCTTTTTGTAGATAATTTTACACACAAATTTATTAATCAAAAAATTCTCAAAAATCATAGCTATTATATTATATACGATACTATTAGGGCATTTAGAGGAGAGGATATTGTACAAATTCTTTTAGTTTTTATTAAAATTTAATTCAACATTTGGGCTATATGTCTACAAAATGCACCATTATTATTTCGAGGGGGAGGAGGAGAAGGAAGTCAATAGGTGGGGATTTTAATTAATTGTAATCTACCATTTTATTATATTATTAGATATATTAAATTACATAAAAAATTAAACACACTCTACCTACCTTTATTAAATTGTATTTAAGATCAAAATAATGTACACACCAAATGCAATGATCAAAGGAATAAAAGAATAAGATGATTTGAACTAAAATTATACGTATACTTCATGTCTATTTATTTATTCTAAATGGAAATTAATATAGCAGTAATTGGTGGCCAAGTTTATACTTATACATAGTATTTCCAATTCAAAATCAGAAAGAGTCATAAAACCATTAGACTGTCCGGATTTTTTATCTCTTAGAATTTGTTTATTATGTAAAAAAATAAAGGATATTCCTCGGAGCTTGAAATGGCCCCTTTCTATCTGTAGATTTATTAACATTGTTTATAATGGGTATCTCCTTTTATTACACCCATGAATTTGTTTCCCTCCAGATAAGCTCCTTCCTGAGGCTCCATATTAATATTCTAACACACACACACACATGTGTTGAGTGAACTGTGTAGCTTGGATTTAGAGATTACACTGTGCATTGGAAGAATGGTGCAATTATTGAAATGGCCCTATATACCCCTTGGACAGGGGAGTGAGAGTCATAAAATTGGTGTGCCATCGGCTACTTGAAAAAAAATGAGTGCAATCTAAAGTGGAAGCCGCTATTTAAGCAATGCAAGGGTTGAGAGAAGAAGTTGGTGGTTTTAGGGTTTTATTGCCTCAAAAGTCGAAAACCAGAGATTTTCAAATGACCAGCTTTCCCAACTCCTTAAACTTTAAAAGTCCGCTTAACCAGATTCAATAAAAAAAATTACAAGATTTGCATTGAATTATCATTTGGAATGTCCATAGGATGAGATACAGGGGGAGATAAGGATTTTAAATCCAGTGGAAAAAGTCTCAAAGTTTAATTGAAAAGATTTTAATCGCATAAATCTTTCTCCAAATGTGAAGGTCAGCTCTTTCTTGGTTTATTTACACGTTTTTTACTGCAACAGAGCAGGGGTCATTTATTATTTCAAATCCGGGGATTACAAGCCTATACAAGACTCAGCCATCAGCCCCATGAGCATTAAGCATAATATATTGTTTTTGCAGGGATTTTTCAAGTAGTACACACTTGGTAGTAGTTCGAGGAAGGACTAAAAAGACTATAAGAGTTCAGATTAGGATGACATATTGATTTGTTATGATTAGCCCAGTGTGTTTTGGGCGCAAAAAAGAGGATAAAAACGCTCATTTCAAACCTGACCTCGAAATGACTCATTACTCAGCCTATATTTTTTCTGATGGGTGAAACAAACCCCAATCTTAAATCTTTGGGATATTAGATATTTTTTAAGCCTTGATAATCATCTACTACGAGTATTTGTTTTGGGCATTAGTAAATTGGGGCGATGTGTATTTATAATCCCATTTGGAGAAGTTGAAGCTAGAAGAACCCTGAGACTTTTTGTTTTTAAAGAGATTTAAGGGTCTCAAAGGAGGAGGTCTCATTTATAAAGGCCCTGCAGCACTTGATTATGACTAGGTAGTGCCTGATATATCTATCTCGATTATTCTTATACATATTTCTTGAGATTCAAGTTGAGAGGAATTACAAAGTTGAACTTGAGAGTCCCTCTTGGGCATTCTAAGCAAGCTCCCCCCTCTAATTAAGGAGTTGGTAATTAGCTTAAGATGGGGAGGGCCGTTCCCTTCCTCTCTTCGGGAGGAAGGTGGTGGGGGGAAGTGCCTTCAAGGGAGGTGGAGAGAAGATTTTCATTAAGATTTCATTATGATCCGAGGGGGAATTGGTTCAACTAAAAGTTGTGATACGGAGAGGAGATTAGAGGTGATTTGACGGTTCGGAGAATAAAAGTTTTGTCAGAGTTAAGATTCTAAAAACTAACCTTAGGGCTTTTATGTACTATATATGTATGTAGACCATTTTAAAGAGGAAACATTCCTTTGAGAGCTCTCTCTTGTAAGAAAGAAACTCTAGAATTAATTCCACCGGTGGATAATTAATCACGTTCTCGATTTAATTGAGGCAATTTCACCTCCTTAAGTTTTGTGTAAAAATAGCTATGAATTTCTCACTACCTCTTTCGCAAATATGATCGTACCATAATCTCTGTGTAAATTTACTCAACTCAACGTTCGGGGCAAATATCTAATGCAGGCAGCCTTATTAATTCTTTATTAAAACCGCCAATTAATGACCTCGAGCTGCTATTTAAATAGGAGGATTAGTCAGCTTTGGGTGATGACTAAGAATTTAATAATAGTGTGTGTAATTTTACCTAATTTCTTTTACAAATAATACTTGTAATGATCCAGGTACTAATACTACTTGGAATTGCTATCGGAGGATCAATCATTTTACAAACCTCAAAAATTCAGGTGGATGATTTCCCTCGAAAATAAACCCATTTACAAAAATGTCTGACTCATCTTTGTGGCTGAAATTGTTTTTTCCCATTTTTTCCATATAACAAAAGCGGCTTCCAGAACCCAAACCACAAAAGTCGGATGAACCATTGCACATTTCTGCAAAATTGACAGAGATTCCCATAAATCCCGGCTCAAATTAATTAGTTTTAACTCGGGAACTTTGCTCAGAGCTCAGCTTAATCATTTCTCTTTCTGGATTCTAATAAAGCCCCAAGATGCAAGATGAGTAGGTACTCATTCAAGTTTTACAGGCCGTATGCTCTCGCAAGTCTTTGGGTACGAGGGGGAGAGACTACTGTAAAAGCCACAACTGCAAGTTTCAAAGTAAAATTCTCATTATAAAGAAATGTCCCTCGAAATGTGACTCGATTTGGTCCATAAAGGTTCAAAAACAAAAGAAGTGGAATTGGATATTAAAGTTTAGAAGTTGCAAGGAAAGAGAAGGAGGATATTAAAATGAATTCGGGGAGATTCGGAGCGAATAAAATATACGGGCAAAGTTTGTCTCCTTTATGACTTTTTACTTCCTTTCCATTCGCTCGAGAGTTTACTTGACATTTCTGCTTCTGGTTCGCCAGTGCAATAAGTAATCGCAATAATAATTTATGAGCCGAACAAAGGAGGTAAAGTCAAGTCAAGGTGCCCTTTCCCTTTATTAGCCGGCCCACAACCTACATACATTATGGCCAGAGAGAGAAAAATATGATTCATATCCTCATATAACTTGCAAAGAGAGCCGGTTTATTAGAACCATCTCAATCTCATTCACACTATTGTTTAAATGCACTTTGAGAAGGAAAAAGAAGAGCTTGATTCCCTGGAATTGCATCCTATGCGTGCAATGTAAGAGAGTAGTACAAAAAACACTGATTTGAGCTATTGTTTGTTCCACAACCAAAGTGGGTTTAGAATTATATAAGGAAAATGGAGAGCAGGGTAGAGCAGGGTAGATCAAATCCACCCACTTATTCCTATATGATCATCCCATGCAATTATCTTCCCATCAGCAACACGTATCATTACCATCACCTGAGAGAGAACTCTGAAAGGAGGACTTGACGGGCTCAAATTGCCATCAAAACAAATCAAATCAAATGAGGCTTCGTTTCCACGAAGGAAATCAAATTCAACACTTGAGAGAGAGAGAGAGAGAGCTTTGAGGTGCTTACAAGGATTTAGCATGAGCATAGTGCGAGAGATTGGAGTGTCAGTTTGATATTTATTTCTTGAAAACAACCAGGGGATCCTCAGCTGGGCTTTTCAAGTGCTAGGGTCTGGTTTTGACCAAGAAGAACTTAACCTTCCTCAAGGCGATTGTCCAACCAAAATGTACATTTGTACAATCCTCCCGAGGGCTATATACCATGAAACTTGAGCTAGCCCCACTGCACTGCTCTTAGCTTATAATGCTCTATAATAAGCAGGCTAACATTGGAAAAACACATTAAGTAACAATCATCATCATCATCTTTCCCTATTCCAAGTCCGCCCTCCAGTTGACTTTGAGGGGGCCTGTCCACGAGATTAGGAGAGCTAAAGTTCGTGTTTTTCCTGAGGGACTCTAAAGAGCCCTTAAAATCCTTAAAAATTTCCTCAAAAGGTCTCCTAGCAGTCAAATCAAGTCGTAGATCCTTAATTTTGGAGACATTTTTTGCCTATAGTAAGTAGTAGTAAGAGCTAAAAACAAGATATCTAATGGCATAGCCCTATAAAATGGTTCAAGTGCTAAATGAGAAACAGATGAGGTTATGAGTAGTGTTAGGGTCTCCCTTTGCTTCTCCCTTTTGAAGAGTATTAATTTTAGGAGAGATTTCCCGAACATGGGAAAGCTAGGGGAGGTTTGATTTATTTTCAGAAGCAGAGCTCTAATTATATACCTACGTATGACTCTGGAGTATATTCGTATACTACTACTGATACAATATGAGTAGGATATATTCCCTCGATGATAAGAATTGATGAGAAGATTAATTAAATCCACCCAAATTTAATCAGACCAACCGGATACTTTCATCCTCCCCCGAGAGAGGCCCTAATTACAATTATTATCTCCCCCCAATATACTACTAGTATGTATCCCTAAACTTGTACAATTTCCCATGGCCTTTTATTGTAGTAGTAGGTACTATATGAGTGAGGATCCTCTTGTAAGCTTAGATCAGATTCATTCCAATATTGATTAATCCATTAATTCTCTCCTGAGTGCGGTCAGAGTCAGAGCAGTGTAATTGAATCCTAAAGAGAGCTTGAGGATATATCACATTTAACATTAGGCAGAGTGGAGAAAACTCATAAATCTCCCGTTAATAAATATGTTAATGGCTGAAAGAGGCGAAATACAGAGTTAAAAATACATGATTAAATTTTTTTAAACACTAAAAGCCAAATCCATTTGCATATCCTCGTGAGATCGGCCTCCTCCTCCTCCTTCCTGGCCATTTGGCTTTTATCATTCGAACCGCAATTCCTCTGCCAATTCTACTACTCTATCTGTGATTCTGTACGTGAGAGGAGGATTTGGAAAAAGCGATCACAATGCTCCTACTGCTCCTGCAGAGATATTTTAAGACTCATCCTCAGTTGAATTGTTGGCATTCATTTTTTTTGCAATTCGGTAAACACTTGAATTAAGCTTTGAGAAAAAAGTTGTTTACTTCGAGCTTTTAAATCATTGTATAAATGGGTATTCCTAGTATTGCATATACAATAGTATAGCGGTGGAACAGAAGCAGCTACTGAAATCTTTCAAGTGTAGGTAAGTACTACATACTACTACGAGTAAATAAGTATGCAGAAAAAGCCTGGACCTTTCTCAACTCTTAATGCCTTAACTGAGCTCTCTCAGGATTGTAAAAGTTAAAAGAGCTCTTAGATCGACTCTCTCAAGAAGATAATGCACTTACACAACAGGATTTACTATCCTTAGATGGTGCAATTAAAACAGCAACTTTTGCTGAGTCAACCTTTTTAACTGGGGAGGAGAGAAGCCGCTTAAAAGTCTTTTCTTATAAATTAAACTTATTCAAAATGAAGCCAGGGTGGATAGTATAATCCTTAAGCCTAGATACAATTTGGTACACTATTGACATTTTTAAGTGCATTGGGCAGTTTGCCCGATTGGGGGCATGTTGGGCATTCTCTTAAAAGAGTTCTTTGAGAGAAGTTTTTAAAGTGGTCTGGCGCCAGGATGAAATAGATACGCCCTAGGTTTATAAAAAGGAAGCTTTTTGGAGATGTAAAAATTATTGGGAATTGGTGGGGAATGGGGAAGCCTTTGGGAGAATCTAAATGGATCATTGCAAAGACAGATTTCCCAATTTGTAGAAACTGTAAAAACTCGCACGCTGATGAAGAGACAATGATGATTTCTCTTTTTTGGTTCCTCTGCGAATTCGGCTTGAAAAAAAACTTTCTTAGGGTTAGTTTAATGGCAAATTTAAGGGCTAATGACTCTGGCAAATCTTTCCGAGAGAGTTCTTTGAGAGAAGCCGGTACATTTAATACTTGCTACCTAGCTAGTTCTGATTGCAAACAGTACGAATTTAAGGCCATAAAAAAACTAGTAATTGTGAGGTTTATTTAAGAGGTCGAAAACTCCCAAGAGGAAAAGGGATTAAGCGGATCGGGGAACCATTTAAAGGATTAGGAGCAGTTTAGAGTTAAATGTTGTTTGTAAAACTACAAAACTATAATACAGGATTAAGCGGATCGGGGAACCATTTAAAGGATTAGGAGCAGTTTAGAGTTAAATGTTGTTTGTAAAACTACTACAAAACTATAATACAAGGAAAACAAAAGGAAGTGAGTAATTGCGGGTGCAAAAACAATGCAATTTAATTCAACTAGGTACTGCTAGGGAGGATAGATAGTTTAAAGGAGTAGGAAGGCGAGAATTAACTCTATTCGAGTCTCTGACCTGCCCCAATTACTTTTTACTTACACCAGGCGAGAACAATAGTCATGGGATGTGACTCTGGTGGAGTCTCGATTGAATTATCGCCTCCATTTCAACTCAATTTAAGCTCGCCCAGCTAAAGGAAAGCCGTTTTAGAAACAGATGTGCTCATCTAACTGCAATACCTACTACATATGAGCCCGTAGAAGGGGAACAGAGAAGGAAATGTTAATAAATATGTATAATGCAAAAAGGAGCGAGCGAGAGAGCATTAAGAGGGTTGAAGAGCTCCTTTTAAAACATAGATATGAGCGCTCAACCTAAATTTATTGTTTTATTGCACCATCGAGAAGCGTTAATTTTCTTAGATTCTTAAATTATCTCGGTATTTTGTAACAAAATCTTAAATTTAGGATTAGTAAAAGAAGTTTAAAGATTCAGAATTTTGAGGCAGGGGGGACTCTTGATCAGAACAGATGGATTAAATTTTGATGCTCCCCTCGCCAGAATTTTTTTTTGAGAAAGGTTATGGATGGTCCTGTCACTCTCTCATACTTTTCTCTCATGCTGCGACCCAAACAACTTCAATGATGAGATGAAGGGAGAGGAGTAGAGAGAGAGGGGGAGAGGAACCCTTCATAATCATCATCACATGCTCTCCATCTCAGATATGGGAAAATGAATTAATAACTCCTGAGAGCGAGCATGTTTTGCATATGAATTTTAAAAATTCAAATCCATCACGCTAAACATTCTCGTCTTTCAACTCTTCCAAATAAATGATTACGAGTCAAAAAAAGATTTAAGTTTAAAAAACAAGAGATGTGGAATTAATTGCTCTCACACAACAGCTGATACTAGGTAGTACATAATCATATGTAAATCAAATACGAATCAAAGTCAAGGACAAAGATATTGAATATGTTTAGTTATTCATGGGATGGGCAGCAGTGTAAAACATGTCCTACCCAACCTGTTTCACCTTATATGAGCGAGAGAGAGACTCGAGAGTCCACCAACAAATAAGTAAATAGAGATCATTTTGAATTCTGACCTCCTTGTACTCGTACCTATCCAGTAGCTAACCCATCCTCAATTACTCCTCAGAGAAAAAAAACCAGTTAATTAGACTATTCGACTATTCTCTGATTTACACACTTTAGGATCAACTCAATCATAGGAACACCCCCAGATGAGCACACTTTCCGAGATCTCTCTCTCTCTCTCTCTCTCTGAAAATATTGCGAGAAAATCTTGTATGTACTAGCAATTAAGGCTTGTAATTAGTTGTTGTAGGTACTAGTATAGGTTTGGGGGAGCCGTAAATCTTCCCGAGTGTCTATTTGGAGGGGTCAGGGATGTCATCTCTAAATCATCATCTTCATTTCTTACTCTCTGTTAGTATACTCTCAAACTCTTCTGAAATTTCCACCCGTTAAAAAAACCCAATTCCGTCTCAATGGTTTCTCCATATGACTCCTCCTCTTATCTGGGGCTCACCATCGACACTTTTTTTCCATCCCTTAAGAAAATGTTTTTCTGCCTTCGTAGGGCCAATATCTTTTAGCCCCTAGTCCTAGTCGAGAGAGATCAGGAGCTGAAGCAGCAATGATAATAAAAAACACCTGCACCTTCGCATTGTACTTTTCCCTTTATTTCTCCCAACCTCGAGGAGGTGTAGGATTACTCTGGATTGAGGATTCTAACCCATTGTATTGTTAAGAGCTGAAAACAATGAAATTGGATAAGGCTCAGAGGAGTTGGAGAGAGAAGGAGGAAAATATAAAAGTTAAGGGATAGCTCTAGCTTGAAAGCTGGCTGCCCGAGTACAAAGAAAGGACTTGGAGAACATTGTAATTTATTTGACTCTGGACTGAGAGAGTTCAAAGGAGAAGACCTGGTGGGGTTAAAACTTTAAAAGGAATATCGGAGAACAAAAGGTAAAGATTAATACGGGATAATATAATGGTTAAGCAGGGATCATCGAGTAGTAGTGGGGGGAGATGGAAAACAACGCCCAAGAGATCTCTTCCACATTAAGTCTTAAGCTCCCTTTTAAGGAGTTTTAATTTTTTTTAACCCAAAGATTCTCAATTGGAAAACTAATGGGGAAGGTTGAGGGGAGATCGTAGTGTGTATTATAATCAGGGCTATTCTTTATTCTTTAAGGTTAACACTATAAATTTCTAAAGGGCTTATTGAGACTCTTGAAATTCTTATATACTCTAAATCGGATCTGTACAAAAAATTACGAGATTAATTATCCAAGTTAAAGAATTCGCAAACATTGTTTCGCATTACAAAACTTAAGGGGCTCAAATTATATTGGGCAAGCTCATTTAATCATTGCTTGGGGTGTTTTTTTCACATTTGTTTGTTCGTGATCGCGGATTTCGTAACCTTCTCCTGCAAATAAATACTTTTAAGACTGCAAAAAATTACTTTGCAAGTACAATACATAAGATATGAGTATAAGAAGTAAATTATATATCTTTCGAGTCTTGAGTGAGAAATTCAACTTATCCAAAAAGAAATTGTAAAACAAACAAGATATACACCTACATTTACCCTCATTCCAAGTTTTATTACATCTATTAGTAGTACTTATAATATATATTTCTCTTATCTCACACAAAAAAAAGTGTCAAACCAGAGCCTGTGATTAAAAGGCCACCAGATTAGACCATGAAAATCCTTGATTTAACACTAAAAAGTCTAAAACATTGGGGAAATTGGTTCAGAGTGAGTATATGCAATATTTAAGTTCTCAAGGATAGACGCGCGCTTTGAAAAATAAGTGTGCAAATCTTGTAAAAATGCTCCAAAAGTAAATTAAGCATTTGACAGTGGAGATCTGCTATTTTTGCACATTGGGCTCCCTTCCCAGGGGTATATCCTTGGTGGAAACGAGCATCTCTAATGGGGGAATTAATGAGTATGTGAATCCAACGATGGTCATATATGCTAGCAATATATATCAATGAAGGTTTCACATTTCGCACTTAATTATCCTATTTATTTCTGACCCGACCTCCCTCAACATATCCTTCTTTAACAACTAAATTGCTCGCACAAACTATGTTCAAGCAATTCCTCTCCTTCGCGCAATTTGGCAGATGATTGGACATTCGGGGACAAAAAATTCTCAACGGTATATTTAAAATAATATTTTGAGAGGAACCCAGATTGATTTAGAGCGAACGATACGAACGATATTATAACATACGAGTATTTAAATGGGGCCTAGGTCAAACTAAACAAGATATTCGGGGCTAAATATTCGAACCGAAGTTCCTACCTAGCTCTGTATGTACTGGGAACTCGTGTGTAATGTACACATATTCAAATGAGGTTGGGATGCCTGCGACTCTTCAAATTAGCTCTGAGAGAGCAATATAAAAGTTTGATGAATGGTTGGAGAGAAGGTCGGTCCCGCTGTTGGAAGGGTATTAATGAACAGAGAAACAGGAATGTCCTCGTATTTTTCGAGAAAAACTCTTGCACATACTACACTTGGGATTAAATACATTATACGAATATATAGCAAATAGTAGAGGTACACTAACAAACCGGGCATCTGCTCCTCTCCTATATACGGGTTTAATAAATGGGTTCTGCAAGCTTAATTGTTTGTTTGAAAGGGTCCCATCCTTCCCAATCCTCCATGAAAGACTCTTCAGAAGAGCCAGGGATGTAAAGGTGCTAAAAAGTTATTTTTCTCCCCGATCTGTATACATATAAGGAGTATAAGCAAATGCATATATTCTGATATGCTTCATTCACAAAATACACAACCCCAGCTCACCTTTTTTCATCGGGACATGTGCCAAATCCATTCAATTTCGACCCAATGTACATATTTCAACCCAATACCCATTTACCCTATTTCCGACCTTTAAAAATACATTCATAATAGCTATGTATCCGCAATACCCGTAGCTAAATGGGGTAGGATTGTGCAATTAATATCTTCAAAAATTACGCATCTTTTTTATGAATTAGGTATATATTATGCGAACATTGATAAATGATAATTCATATAAATGCGTACTCAGATGTAATAGTAGTACTATGAAATACTCATAATTTCATAAAATTCATCAAAGAATTAGTCTTATGAAAATTCGGCTATAAAAATGATTAAACAGATGACATGGCCGTTTGTGGGTTAAAAGGGTCCTCTCAAGTTGATCCCAGGCTTTCACCACCACCATCGAGACCGGTGTCCCTTGCACTCTGATGGCTCCTCTGATGGACAGCCGAATAAATAGGTACCCTTTGCGAATGCCATCCGGAATGATGTAGTAGTAATAGGATGAATATATGGCGATAGTTCTGCATTCGGGTCGAGGGGATTAAATGTATTATTTCCAAAAGGGTATCCCTTTCAATTTAAACTTCCAACTAAAGGGCATAGTACCTAGTAGCCCGTTGGAGCTTTTGTGCTCGTACGCTCAGGCAAATATCCGTAAGTTTGTACAAATGCCTTTTTCCTAATACAGAACAAAGAGACGGAAATAAACGTCAAATCCAGAAGGAGTTTCGCTTTCTATCGATATATTTCTTTCCCATTAATTATTATCGGAAATTTGGTACAGTATTTTAACCTTATTAAACTAACATGGAGCTTATACGCGGCATTTGTACATCTGAAAACTTATCAAATCCCTTTCAAAATGGTTTTAAAAGCCATAAAAAAGCACATACCTATGATATTTTATCTTTCTGGGTGTTTTTTTCGCAATGCAAGCATGCATTAATAATAAGTCGTAAAAAGGGAGTGCAATTTATTTGAGCTACAATACGATATTTGCCAATCCCAGAAATAATATGCTACTTGAATCGAATCGTATCTACAAATACAATTTCAAAATGTGTGTGTGCATACACTCTAATTAGCACTATTCTGTTTCTCAGCCAAGGAAGTCCTTAAAATGAACATCTTTCAAAGAGTGAATTATGAATATGAAATTAGGAATTTTGCAACAGAGGCTCACTGAAGCGTAAAGCAAACATTCTCTGTATATAATGAGTTAGGTAACATGTTCATTTTAATGATATTCCAAGGCACTTTCAATCGGTGACAATGCAGAATTACTTTTTTTTCCACACATCCAAGTTTTGCTAATTTAAAATTTATGATAATTTTTACCCCCCTCATGAAACTGACCTCGCCCATTCACATATACCATCATTTTTCCTTTCGAGCCCCTTAACAATTTACAAATAAGGGCATTACTGTCGAGGTTTAATTGTAATTCTTTTCCTTGCGAGAGAGCTGTTAATTAAAATTTGTAAATTTTGTAAGGTGTACTGCCTAAAAGGGTTAAAGGGGGAACTCGAATAAGAAGTTAAGAACCAGAATTAATATTATTCCCATTGTGGCAGGCAGGTATTCGGCTGAATCTCTCTCTTGAATAAAACCACCATTGATTAATTGTGGGTTTCATGGTCATCTTCTTTTGCAAATATTCCTATAAACCCCTTTTGGCATAATATCTGTATAATAGAGAGTACATAAGTATAATATGCGGAAGGGGATTCTCCAGCGGAGCGAACTGATGATAAAAAAACAATTCTAAAATCGCAGGAGGCTTTTGAAACTGGTTTGGGGAGCTTTGAGAGTTGTTTTAAACCTCTAAATTGGTTAAAGATTAAACATGCAATTGCAATGGTGGTATATAAAAATTTTACTCAATAAAATGTTCAGGGTCACCTTGCAATTTTGCTTCAAAACAAAGTTACCCCAATTGGATATATCTTGGAACTTTTTTTTAGAGAATTTGGACATGAAATACGATATATTTATTGTGGAGGAGGTTGTCGCTGTAGACAATTAAAATAAAGTGCCTCCTCCACCTCCACCTAAATAACTCTAAAAAAGAGCAAGTCCAACCTCAGGTGACTCTTTTGAGGAACAAGTTAAGAAATAAACAATGTGCGAATAAACGAGT
>JAAZTK010000871.1:0-16803 GCA_036507255.1 Megalothorax incertus
TAGTATTACGGATGATATGATGGAGTAATATCCGAAATAGGTGTCAATGGGTCTTATTCTTTTAAAATATTAATTTAAAGCAATATAATATTCTGATATAGCATTTGTATGTAAATATAATGCAAGCCAATTTAAAGAGCATGAGAACTTGCTGGACAACTTTTTGCTGTAAAATAGATAATGATTTTTTTTTGCAATAAGCTGAACTTTGAGGCTATTATCTGAAGCCAAATAAATTATATGAACGACCTTGCACCTATCGTCTTTAATTGTATATCCAATATCCATCTAACAAAGGCATATAACTAAAATAATTGGATGTATAAATTAAAACAACTTTTTGCGGAAGACATTCCATAATATTACGTAATTTTGGCTCATCCTCAGTCTGGAAATTTAATTTAATATCTCAAATATGTAAAGAAATTTAAATATAATGATGAAATATTTTCAAATTTTATTGGCATTTGTTTTTATTTGCGCATTATGGGTTGAGGGGAAGCCCGAGATTACATCGGAGGAGAAGCTGCTAATTAAACAGGTAAATTTTAATCTATTTCATTAAAAAAATTAATTTAAAATGCATTTTTTTAAATTAAAATTTAGCTCAAAAATAAATTGACGTACGCCAAAAGATTTCGGGATATGAATAATATCCAAGATATCATTCAAGGATTCTACCTGGATGATTGGGTGACCAATTCCACTGATGGTCGTCTCGTTAATTGGATTCAATGTACTTTAATTAAATTAAAATACTCATCGATTAAAAATTTATTGAAATTTAGATGGAAATAATGATCTGGAAAAAATTCAAGAATCCTTGATAAATTACACGGATTGGCGTATGGAAAACAAGCTAGATTCTGCGAAAAATTGGACGTTTGAACCAGAGGTCGAGAGACGTCTCCCGTGGGTCATCACAGGTCATCGTGAGGAAGATGGGGATGTAATAATTTATTTCCCAATGGGAAAATGGGATTTTTTCCTAAAATCAGACCAGATTTTAAAAAGATTTACGCAAATGATTGAATGGGGGATGCAAACGCCCGGGAAGAATGGAACTCTTCCGGATAATTTTGTATTTCTTGTTGACCTTAATGGTTTTTCACGAAGAACCACATTATCTTTAATGGGTATGATTTTTTAAGTAATTCAAATTGAGATTTTTAAAAATTTATCTGATTTATTTACAGCTATGGGCGTTTCCGCATCTTTGGCATCAATTTACGCCAATAAATTCCCGCTTTATGCGCAAAGGACATTTGTATTTAATAGTAAGTAATTTTTTTTAGAAAATTGTTTTTGAGTAAATTATTCATGTTTTAAAATTTGGGATTTTAAACTTTTTAAATTTTAGATCCAACATTTTTTAATTTAATGTGGAATATTATGAGTGTGATACTTCCGCAAAATGCCCTTGAACGTGTGACATTTCATGGGATTAATAAAAATTCTTGGAAGCCAGCTATTGAGGTTTATAAAATAAATTTATTAGAAATATATTTTTTAATTAAATAAAATTTTAATTTATTCAAATATTATTTAATTAAATTTATTTTTAAATTAGGGCTATGTGAAAAGAAAGAATATACCAAAATTCCTCGGGGGTCTTGCAAAGGTGAACTATCGAACACATGGCGTTAACTAAAAAGTTTAATAAAATTCATATTGAAAAGTATTAGGTCGATTTATTCAATTTAATAATATTAATATTTTACAGATCTAAATAATTAAAATTACAATAAATACCAAAGGTTCAATGGCATTGCATTTTTTTTGAAAATTTGCCAAAAAGTGTATTTTTTCCGGGTGAACATTGAATTTCTTAAAATTTGCTTCATTTCCGCATTCAACAATTTTTTTTATGCATATAAATAAATTCAATTTCAACTTTTAGTGCAAAAGATTGACTGATAAATTGACTTTTAAATTCATACATAAAAATCCCAAATGAAATTATTATTATTGTCCATATTTTTGATGGCCATCCTGGGTCTGGGCTCATCTGCAGCTTCAAACAGAAGACCTTATTATTATCAAGAGGAACCAGAGCCAAGATTTGTAAAAAAAATATTAAAATTAAGTCATTAAATACAAAATATTATGTAATTGATATATTTTGCAGTGCGCTCAAGATGGATGCCCCGTAAATAATTTATTAAATTAATTTATAAATAATTTATATTATTTTATATTCAGTACACCCCCTGCTGTTACGGGTTCTGCAATAAAGAGAGAGAGGTAGTTTGCGGGCAAGTGATTTGTGGCGTTTGTGAAAGACCAGAATAAATAAATATATATATTTGCAATTTTGATATCCATTGATGATTACAAATAAATTGAATATATTTACGATTATGAAAACGTCGAAAGAAATTGAATATTTTTAAATATATTAAATGATAGTACAATAATAATTCAATCAATATACAGAAAAAATATATTTATATTTTAAAATTGACAAATGTACATTTTATTAATTTTATATATATCCCAATAGGATAATTCCGTGCTTCGCCCCAGGGGTTCCCCATTCTAGAAATTTTAAAAATTATATTTTATTTAAATTTTTTAATACTTTTTTTAATTACTCTTGAAATAATTGTGGGTAGTCCATTTGATGAGAAAACCTTTTCACAATAATGCATAATACTATTTGTATCATATTCCGCTCCATAAGTAGTATATTTCAAAGGGTCCAATTTTATAAAATTCCTTTCCTTCCCTTTAATTAATAAAATAAATGAATCGCTGATTTTTAATTTTAATTTTTTTAAATATGCTAATATTTAAAATATTTTAAATAATTAGCAAACTAATTAAAATTAAAAAATAAAATTTAATCCCTTTTTTAAAATCCCATGCAAAATTATTAAGACTTTATAAGATAAAAATCTCATAGGACTTATAAGGATAACTGCCCTATTTCAGGATATATTTAATATACCCTAAAATTTGAGGTCGATATGTTCAGTTATCCTGTACACGGGCAGTAACATTAATCGAAAACTACTTATAATATAACCGGTTTTTCTTAATTTGACAGAACGGGCTAAATAATGCGAAAATTAATAATGGGCTTATTAAAATTAATAATTAATTCGTTACCGGATTTAATATTCTCCCAATTTACAATGACATGCTCATCCCTGTCAGCCCTTGTATGCTCGTGGTAGAATCCAACAGCATGGAGAAATTCATGGATAATAAAGGGATGATGATTGAGACAAAAATCGGTTAAACTCAGAGACTGAATGTGAAATTATTACATTAATTTAGTAAATTTTAGTTTAAAAAAATTAAACCTGATTCCCCTTTCTTTGTCGTCCAATATGAGAATAGCAGCCATCATCCTTGAGTACATGAATCCAGTCTAATCCTTTGAGCAAACTTGGATCTTTGTATAAATAAAAGTGTATGCAAGTGGGCTCTTGAATGGCATACATTCCTTCAATAATTTGATTCACGGCACGAGCATCTTTTTTCATTATTAAAAATATTAATTTAAATACAATTTATAAAAATATAATAAATAAATTTAAAAATCTCACCATATTCTGGATCGATATAAACCGGAATTGCGTAATGTCCACATTTTGTTTTATACCATTTATAGTGTTCGCCAATAATTACATTTTTATTAATTGGAGTTGTTTCAGGTTCCTCCGAACATGGATCAATTTGGACCGATTTGTTTTGAGGTGTAAAAGAGCGATGGGAAATTAATTCTCCCCGATCCAAAATAGATTGAGGTAAATATTCTTCAGAATGTACTATTATTTTGAAAATGGCACTAATTGCTACGAATAAATGACAAAATAAGGAAATTTTGGGAAGCATTTCAATGGAATTATTTCAAAGGGGAAATATATTTAGAACTAAATGAATTTCGGTGTTGGAAAGTCGGGGGTTTTAAATATCTGGTTTGCAAAGGTAATAAAATAGTTTTTAAAATATAATTAAATGAGTGACCTAATTTCCTTTGGTAAGATTTTATAGCAAATATGGACATGTGTATTTTTAATAATCCTCTTAAAAATATTATTACTTTCCTATAAATCTTTGCAATATTGTATGAATTATATCAGGTTTACTTTTAAATAATTACCAAATAAATATAAAATAATATGCCAAAACCGAACATAAAATCCATTTGCACTTTTCGCAATTCATGGAAGACACATTGAATTTTATTGAATTTTATTAACTTAAATTATTTGTCTGGATGATCAAAATAACTTTAGTATAGAAATTAAACTACAATAGTTAATTTTATGTATAAATTGCCATATTTTAAAAAAATAGGATATATATGTATAATCAAAATTCCTATCTTCCGTCATTCATTAGTAAATTGCATTGCACTTTTAAGGTAAAATGAAAATCTAATTCATTTCCGATTGGAATTTTTATCCTCATGCTGTACATACACAATATATTGTAACGGGGCATGGGGAAATAGACGGTGTGTTGGTTCTATCGGTCTAATCCCCTCGTGAGGTAAGCATCAGTGGTAGAAGACACTCGCTTTGGGAAAAGCAATGTAAGATGATCGCGGCCCGGAGTTCTCCAAACACGTTACCAATACGGGAGAGTTCTACACTTAACCGGAAGTAGCTGAACTAATGCAGATGAGCTAATGTACTTAAATGAACTAGGATGCTCGCCGAAGGATGCACAAATACTCACAGGGGTATTGTCTCCGAAACTCCGAAATTACACTTGTCAAAGAATAGATTTATTTAACTTTAAAACAACTTGAAAATAGTACTTGAACAAATGAACTTAATAAGTTTACGCGACTTGACAATAGTTCTGGGCTAAGCTTGCGACTGAATGTTACGACTGAGTCCCTAAGACTGAATGGTTGGTCTCGACTACATGGTCCCGACTGTCCTAATGTCCTAATGTCCGACTGTCCTGAACTACTGTGCGGCAACTCCTTTTATACTAGGGCATCTAAGGTTAAAGTTCTGAGCGTTCTTTTACACTTCTCTGATTGGCTACTATCGAATTGAACTTTGGGCTCTATCTAATCAAATTTAATGCTAATCTCTAGTATTTGAACTGACTTGAACTTTCTGACTTGAAGTTCTACCTACTTACATTCTAATACATAGCGCATATTCAAACTATCATCTTCCAATATTATAATTTACATACGACTAAACTACTACATCTTGTCACAATATGTACAAATTTGAATAAAAAATTTGCAAAACCAAATATTATTTTGCAATAAATTCATTATTTTGAGCAAATAAATTTTTAAGATCAAAGCAAATATTTGTATTTTGGAAAGCAATTTAAAATTGCGTTTGTTTAATAAAAAGCAATAGCTCTCAGGATCAGACATGACACTTTTATATGGCATTCTTAATTTTAGAAAAAAAATAAATTAAGCGTAAATCTAAACTGCAATATACTACAATATATATTTGTTATAACTTATACCTAAAGCAAAGGATGCAAAGATTTATTTTATTAGTGATTTCATTAAAAATCTTTTCTACGGAAGGATATGATTTACATCTAGCAAATATTGATTCACTTTCAAAGGCTTTCGCTGGATGTCGCCTCGAAATATTCACTGACCCAACCATCATCCAAAGTATCAATTTTGAAGATATTCGGATCCCATACAAATATTCCATCCTGAATAGAACAAAATCAGATGCCAAGCCTAATATTAGCAAATGGGCCAATAAATGCTCTGCAATTTGGTGGATCCAAGATTTTTCAAATGATGATTACAATTATAACGTATGGGATAATACAGAATTCGATCCAAGATTAAGAAAATGGGGGCTGTTATTCACATCAATTTGCGGAGACTCTCATTTGAAATCAGTAATCCCAAAAAAGAAATATTTTGGGATCGAATTATTTGCTTGCTTTGAAATCTCCAAAAGATACAAGTTTGAGGTCCAAGGGGAAATCAGGAAATTCAAAATGATTTACACGCATAATTATGAAAAAGATAAAAAATATGGAGTCATTATTGGCGGATTGGAAATGCCGAGTACCTAATTTTGGAGGTCTTGAAATCAAAGTCAATGATCTTTGTCTTCGCTTAGAAAGGGTATCTTATTCATCAACATTGCCTACAGATCCCAATAAAATATATATAAACAGTCTAACAACATCTGTATTTAATTTGAGTGATTATTTGAAAGAATTCACTCTCATATTCACTCAATGGCCACAGGAAAGCAATGCCCATTATATTGATTCTGGACAAATGCAAGCCTTTTGCGAAGATCCAAGATTTGTGGGCGTGTTTAGAGATTGTTTCCCACTTGATTTTGTCCCAATTAGGGATACAAGTCTTAATTTCCTCACATGTTCCTCATTGGAAAGGGATCGCCTTGAATTCGCATATCTAATCAGAGCATTTGACCTTGGAACTGGGCTTTGTTTCCTCATTTCCGGATTGATGGGATTTGGGCGTATTTTTCTTAGCCAGAGGGCGTGGAGTTGGCGTATCGGATATAATTTTGGCGTTGACATCCCCATTCCTGGAACAAGGTGTGGAAATTGAGCGAATGTTTCCTCCCAAAAGGAGATGGATACTTGGTCTATTTACGGCGTGGCTACTGGGCACAGGAATTGTCATTACAAATGGATATAGATCATTCATTACGGCAGGGTTGGTAGCGCCACTGGGAAATAATTTCCCATTGACATTCCTTGAACTATTTCAAAATCGCTACTCGGTTTATGATCAAAGAGGATTTAAAAATGAGCAAATATTTGCACAAGAATTGCTTAAAATTCTGGGGAAATTTTTTCAGGATGGTTTTGAGGGGGAGAAATTTAATTCAAGTGAGGAATGTTTGAAGAAATGCTTTGAAAATGATAAAAAAGAGCGTTTTTACTCAATGGATATTTTATACAGTTCATATGAATGTAATATTCCAAGATTTAGGAATTGTGAAAAAGCTAAAGCTCTACCTGGAAAGCACTATTTGAACGACCATATTTACAATCAATTTCTCATGCATTGGATTACAATGATCGATAATCCTGGATCAGTCGCAACCCCTGAAAAAATGAGAGATTTTATGATTCGTTCTAAATCCTGCGAGAGTTCCGCTTTGATGGGATATCGGGAGAATATTCAAGCTATCAAATCATTCTTTGATGACAGCCTTCCCATCAACACCTGGGCCATTGGAGAATCCCCAATATTTGGATATCCTGCTGGATTTCATCTTCACCATTTTGGTGGGAATTTTATCCGGAATCAAATCCGCTTCACCACCGAGGCTGGAATTTTATTTAAAGAGACGCCTCTCGTTGAAACTTCAAAAGAAATCATGTGGCAGTTTAACATTAGCTCCGAGAAATGGATTTTCAAGCCACAAAAAATCAAATCCAACATCCTTACCATTTTCTCATTTGGGCAATTTGCATTTTGATTGGATCGACTGCCCTCTTTTGGGAATTACGGAAAGTCATAAAAGAATTTGCAAAATTGAACTGGATTTTGATAAATGATTTTTTTAATTTGCTTCGGAATTCATTTCAGAAATATTGGTATGTTATAAGGAGGAAAGAATTTATGAAAAATTTTAAGAATTGATAATTATTTTATTATTATATATATGTTTAATATAAATGAAAACATGAACAAAATTTAATAACCATTTGGAAAAAATAATAAGTCCAATAGAAATTATAATACTAAAAAATACAAAAATTTATTTAATTATTTATTTTAATAATGCTGATTATAAGATCATGTCAGTTTAATGATTCAATAAATATAATTTAAAAATATAATAATAATAAAGCAAAATTGAAATTACATATATTTTACAAATAATTATTCTGGAGAAAAAAACATAAAAAAACATAAATAAATTATATTTTGTGACATTTCCTACTTAAACAATTCAAATTATATAATTTTGTAATATTAAATTTTAGACTAAATTTAACATTTAATAAATTTATAATTAAAATTAATAAAATATACATAATCAACAATAGCATATATAAAATATATATTTAAAAAATAATATTGTCTATAATTATTAATATTTAAAATTGATAAATAAATGAAAATTATGTTAAAATTTATTATATATATAAAATGAAAACAATGTGGTCGCCCGGAGGTTGTATTGTAATAAATTTTTATAAATTAAAAAAATTAAAGCTAAAGAATATTTATTAAAACATGGCCCAATTTTATAATGATTTAATAATTAATAAACAATATATTAATAAAATAAATAAAAAATATTGCAAATTAAAAATTATTTAAAATTTTATAAAGGTTATACGCAATTATACTTCTAAAAGTAAAAGAAAATAAATATTTAACATATTTCTAAAAAATATAATTTTTGAATAGATGATGAATGCTTTGAAAAACTCAATATAATTTTAATTAAGTTATTATTAAATTATTATTAGTGATAAATATGTGAAAAAATGAGCATAATGATAGAATATGACAATAGGCTGGGTAAGCTGTTTTATTAAATTATTATCTACTATATAAATGTGTCAGGTTTGGGGTTAAGGTGGTTTCTGACTATATCGAGGTTGCTGATTCTCATAGTGGCAAAATTTTTCACTTCCGCTAATGTTGTTTATCTGTCAGGGGTCGAAAGTGAATGAGCAAATATTTGCACAAGAATTGCTCAAAATCTTTAAATCACAAAAAATCAAATCCAACATCCTTACCGTGTTTCTCATTTGGGCAATTTGCATTTTGATTGGATCGACTGCCCTCTTTTGGGAATTACGGAAAGTCATAAAAGATTTTTTTAATTTGGTCCGGAAATCATTTCAGAAATTTGAGAAGGCGCAAATTAAAACAAATACTTTGCTATATTAGTTTTTGATTTGAAATATTTATTGATATATCTAATTTGTTTTTTATAAAGTTAAAAATGTAAAGGAAAGTAGTGATTTGATGAAGTAAAATGAGAAGAAATTTAAAATCCGAAATATCGGAGGGATTTGACCTCCCTTTTAACCCCAATCAATTCAAAGTCTGCGGACCTATCAAGAATGATGTCCAAAATTTCCGAGGATAAAGCTAGGATGTTTGATAAATAAATATGTATAAAGAACAGTATGCATGATAATGTAGAGGCAAACGCAAAAATTAGATAAAAAATTAGATGGATTTTTCATAAAGAAGAATACATCTCATATTGATAACAATAAGTACATTATAATGCAAATAATTTAAATAAATATAGTTCCAATTTGGAACTACACCCAGCCTGTATATATTACACCCAGCCAGGTCAAAGATTATTTGAGGTAAACATTTTCAATTTTGGCGGAGTTGCAGTTTTGTTCTGAGAATTTTTGCGTGGAATGCGGATGGGATGATGGTGCCAACATTTTTATCAAAAACAATGTAATTTGTAAAAATCAGCCCATAATTTGGCTTTTAATCAATTATTTTAAGTAAATTGTTTCATATTACCTAAATTAAATAGTTTGCAACTTGACCTCTTTGTAAATATCTAACTACAGGTTGTCTTTTGTGGATTTGGTGAACTGAAAAACATGAACCAAATTCTCAAAGGGACTCTTGAATGTCAAGTAATTTATTTATTACTTTAACCTTCATTTAACCAAAATAATTAAAGTGTAATGGATTAATTATTTAATTTATTTAATTTATTTAATTTATTTAATTTAGAATGGCTACAAAATCAGGTGGAAGATTGATAATTTCAAATTCCTTCACAATACCAAATCAGCTTACCGGAACTCACCGCAAATCCTTGAATCTGGTCCTTTCAAAATGTGGGATTTTAATTGGTATGTTTGTTTTTTAAATTTTAGTAAAATTGCAATGAAATTCCATTAATTTATTCTAAAGGAAATTCAAGCTAACTCTAAAATTGGAGCCTGACTTGGATTCTATCGGTGTCTACACCTCCCTTGAAGTTTTGGATGTTGAGGATTGGAACAAAAAAGGATTGTCTATCTCAGCTATTCCTAAAGCTATTTATAGTATGTAGCTACTGAATTATTATTTTATATATAATGTAGTAGTATCATTTAATATATTTTATTTTAATTACTAATTTAAAGGTTTTCCGGGTAAATCTCACAACGGATATGGCCATCCCACAGAAAAGATGATTAATGATTTAGA
Organism: Megalothorax incertus; assembly: GCA_036507255.1. Taxonomy (NCBI): domain Eukaryota; kingdom Metazoa; phylum Arthropoda; class Collembola; order Neelipleona; family Neelidae; genus Megalothorax; species Megalothorax incertus. The sequence continues at coordinate 10,139 of JAAZTK010000871.1, forward strand.
GATTGAATATCAAGTATTTACTCTTTGGGAATTATCGACGAATATCGTAATTAATAAATTTAAGCAAATTCTTGGTTAAAATTTTATGTTCCTTTTCTTAAATAGCGTCAAGATTTAGATTTCATTTGGAGCATTTGGCTTTTGAATGAACCTTTTTCCTCCCAATATTCACGCTTCATTTCAAAAGAAAAAAAGCTTAAAATCATGAACAATAATTTGCAAGTGATGCTGGGGGACACGGAGAGCCACGATGTCAAGTTTCGATGTCAAGGGGTCGAGATGAGTGCTCACAAAGCGGTATTGTCAGGTAATTATTTGAAAAAAATCAAATCTGATTTATTTTTACATGATCTTTTGACCTGGATCAGGGTCAAGTTCCGTTTTCAAAGCCATGTTCGAGGCTGACATGAAAGAATCTCGTGAATCACAGGTTGAACTCACCGTTGGGACACCAGAGGCGGTCAAGGTCATGCTCCGTTGGATTTATACTGGAGAAATTGGCGAAGAGGAACCCCAAGCACTGGAATTGCTCAAATTGGCCCATTATTATGACCTTGCAGATCTGATGGAAGAATGTCAAATGATCCTCGTGGACACCCTTTGCAAGGAGAATGTCATTGAAGTAAATCTTTAATTATTATTGCTTATTTTGAGATTTTAAAAATATGGGATTAATCAATTTCAGATTTTAAACGAAGCGGATTTGCTGGATGCAAAAGAATTAAAGGATTCTGCTATCCAATTCATTATCACGTACAATTTTATGTTGCATAAGTATAGTTAAAGATCTTACGCCATATTTATCAATTTTAGGAACAAGTCGGATTTGAAGGAGTATCTTAAGACAAAGTTGAATCAAAATCTTGGTCTTGAACTCTTTTTGGCTCAATAATTACTCAAGAACAACTAATGGGAATATTTTTTTCTAATCTCTAATATATTCTCTATTTAAAAAAAAATTTAAATGCCTTCTTTATTTTCTGAATTTAAAATTAATTCATCAAGATTTCCTTTTAAAAATTAAGACTTGTATTTGTAAAAGCTCTCTTAGATAATTTAACATTATAAATTTTAAATATTAATATAGTATAAAAAGTTGTATTTGAATGGAAAGGGATGGGGATTCCTGATTATAAAAAAGAAATGCAACTTAAATGAAATTCTCTTATAAACACTTTGTAAAATAATTATCCGGCAGTATTTATTTAAATCTTTATTTCTGTGTTCTTTAAAACTCTTTTAAAGTGAGTTAAAAAATATATATTTTTTTCTTCATTAAATGAAACAATCCTGTAATTATTAAACTTTTACCTAATTCCAAAACCGTTTAATTTTTTTGAGCGTGGGTTAAGTTGGGGGACTAAAAATTTTGGAAAAATGCGCCAATTCTTTCGTTTGAATTCGAGATCGGTTATTTTGATTTGAAACAATTAAAAATTGAATTTTTTTTATTAAATTGCAAGTTTTTTAATTGATATTGAGGTAATTTATTGTTAAAAATCACTTCCGGTTATTAACTCTGTCCATTCCACCAAATTCAGACGGTTAGGAGTCACTAATTTCATCTAGTCCTCAAAAATTATTAAAAGTAAAAATCAAAAATTTAATCTGTAAAAAATCAGTTGCTAATTTGACTCTTAATTATGCCATATTTATTGTTTATTTCCTTAATTAAATAGTTCACAAATTGACCTTTGACCTTTTTGTTTATGCATAATTTCAGGTTGTCAATATACGTATTTGGTGTTGAAAATTCAAAAACATGGCAGGGATTCTCAAGTGTCACGTAAATTTCCCTTGAATAAAATTAATAAAATTGCGTGTAATTCCGTTTAATTTAATTTAATAAAATTTAATCTAGACTGGTTACAAAATCAGCTGGAAGATTGATGACTTTAAATTCCTTCACAAATCCGTACCAGCTAACCTGAACTCACCACAAATCATTGAATCTGGTCATTTCATTATGTGGGATTGTAATTGGTACGTATGTATTGTATTTTAATTTTAGAAAACTGTTAGAAAATCAATTAATTTTTCAAGGAAATTCACATTAACTCTGGAAGCGAAACCTCGCAATAATTCTATTATCATGGTCAGTATTTACCTACAAGTTTTGGATGACAAGAGCTGGGATGATAAAGGATTGTCAATCGCGGCTTCCCTTGACATCTTTCACAGTAATCTAGTAATATTTTATGATAGTTAAAATTTTTTATTTTGCTCTTCAAAAGAAGGTGGAGATAAATCCGAAAACAAAAATTACTCTTTCCCAACCCCATGGAAGATCAAGGACTACAAAATTAAGTATCCCCAAGTGTTTTCCATTACTTCAAATGAACGAATTGTAATTAATTATAAATTAATCCTTATATACGGAGCATTATTATAAGCAGTACAAATTATTATGTGCCTCTAATCCTAAATAGCGTCACGATTTTGATTTCACTTGGACCATTTGGCAAGAGGTTTCTTCCGGTCAATTTAAACACCACTTTTCCAATGCAAAAAGGTTTAAGCTCATGGCTAATAAATGGGGACTGATGCTGGATGATGAAGAGAGTCACGATGTCAAGATTCGATGTCAGGGGGTCGAGATGACTGCTCATAAATTGGTTTTGTCAGGTAATTATATAAAGAAAAAATATCTCTAATTTACAAGGTATTTAAAAGTATTTTTTAAATCTGGATCAAGGGTCAAGTTCCATTTTCAAAGCCATGTTTAAGGCTGACATGAAAGAGACCCGCGAATCACAGGTCGAGGTCACCGTTGGGACACCAGAGGCGGTCAAGGTCATGCTCCGTTGGATTTATACTAGAGAAATTGGCGAAAAGGAACCCCAAGCGTTGGAATTGCTTAAATTGGCCCATTATTATGACCTTGCAGATCTGATGGAGGAATGCCAAATGATCCTCGTGGACACCCTTTGCAAGGAGAATGTCATTCAGGTACATCTTGAATAAAATTATTTATTTTGCGATTTAAAATATGTATATGAATTAAAATCTAATTCTAGATGTTAAATGAGGCGGATTTGTTGAGTGCAAAGATGTTGAAAGATTCTGCAATCCAATTCATTATCAGGTTTAAAAAATATTTCTATTAATCAAGTTTAGATTATTATTAATAATCTAGATATTAATCAAGTACAATACAACACATTAAAATGCATTTCTATTGTTGTATAATATTAGCCTATAAGGATTGTATTTATATCAGTTATTTAATTTTTCTGCAAATATTTTTGATTTTTAGAAACAAATCGGATTTCAAGGAGGATCTTAAGACAAAGTTGAAGCAAGACCTTGTTGTCGAACTCTTTTTGGCTCAATAAATTTTTTGAATTATTCAGGGGATTATTTTTTCTAACCTACGAACCTAATTAATAAATCTGTGTATGCTTTTTAATACTCTTTAATTTTTAACTGCTGAATTTCTGATATCTTGTATAATACTTATAGAGAAATCAGAAATGTATGGGTATTTGAAAAAGTTTCAGAAATTTTAACATTTGGTAATTTTAAATTATTAAATATGTCAAACATTATAAACATTATGTAAAACTAAAAAAGTTAGGTATTTGAATCGAATGTGATTTAATTATAAAAATGATATTTAAAATGAAATTCTTTAAAATACAATATTTAGGGTTAATAAATAAATAATTATCATGTAATATTCATTTAAAACTTCACTTTACATCTGTATTCTTGAAACTTTTAATGTGAGTAAATAAATAAATATTTTTGAATCATTCCATAGCTCTTATTAATATACTAAATACTAAATAGGGATATATATTTTGATTCCAGTCATTTTCTCATAAGCTATCACCTAATTTGAAATAAAATGGCTATCAAAATAAATGTGTAAATATAAAAAATTAATCCTCAACTGCATCTCTTAAGGTGAGGAAAGTGTTGATTGTGAATTCTATTATTAGCCCTACCAAATTCAAATTAACCATTCCAAAGGAGCCAAATTGAGCTCCAAACTTTACTAGAGTCCGCATTTTTCGACGCTCGATGTCGCTTTCGCTAACTTTCTCCATTTCCCTGATAAATTCCCCTGATTTTTTTGAGATTAGGGCAAATTTCAAGCCAAGAATAATTGTGTACATCATACTTCCCCAAAATATTGTGGGGAAATAAAGCCAAAAGTACCAATCCATCTTCTCATAAAAATAGAGTGAAATATATAGGCATAATGAGCTATATATCATCAGAATAAACTGTAGGAGGCATAGAGGGTGTGCAAATATGGCATTATACATCCTGTTGAGTATCGCCATCTGTCGATAATTTTGGATATTGACTTCGAGTGAAGTTTCGTTCAATTTCCTTGAAAGTGAACCCAATTGAAAGTAAATATATTCAAGAAATATTAAAACTGCAGCAATCCCTCGATCCACGGCTGATGAGAATATGATGATTTCAAAGAGTGCGAATGTCATCTTGAGGGGAAATGATGCGAAATGAGATTCGCTCAAAATTGAGTAGAAAAACATTGGGGATTGAGGTCGCAAAATGAAAAATTGAGCCATTAAAAAGCGCTCAAAAATACTGACCATGAAACATAGCATTGAGAAGGCTTGGATTATAGGGATTTGATACCAGAGGGCGTTGGATGTTCCGCCTAAATTTTATGAATTCATATTTATTAAATTATATTTTATATTATATACCTATATTTTTTTAAATAATTATTTTTTATATTAATATTAAAAATTATAAGTGAAGATATATTTATTTACCGGAAGTCAATCGATGGATTTCATGATTTAAAGTCACCGCTAGATGGAGATTGCATCCCAAAGGCAAATTTAGGGCAAAACATACCAGACGATTGACAATTGTAAAAATGTGAAATATCTTTTCGAATAAAAAACCTTCACGGTTCAAAGATCCCCGCAGAGCAAGTATTTGGAATATCAAATAAATATTGGAAATAATTGCAAGGATTTTGCAAATCCACTGCCTGAATTTGTTTTCTTCCAATTCAAGGTAAAATCCCCATTTTGGACTTAATTTGGCTCTGATTGGGAGCGTGCACAAAATAGAACCAATCTTAAAATGCCAATTGGCAGATTTGATAGTTATTTGGGATAAATCCATTTTAAGGAATTTTGGAAAAGCTTTTTAGAACCAAATTATCTCTCAAAAATTCGAAGATTGTGTCGGTCTCCGTTTGGCAAAAAAATGTCTTTGTCCACTAAAGGATAAGGACTACAATTCAAATACAGATATGTGTATCAGAAATTCAGATTTACAGCATAAACCGAAGGTGCAGGAACCCCAAAAGTGAAATACTTTTGGGACAGGTAATGCCAAAACTTTTTTAGGAATACCCTACTCCTTGAAGTGGATGGTTTTAATTAATTTCATGATAAATATTCATACTACTTGACACGTGCATTCTCTCATATATACAATTTTAATTTATTCTTTTCCTCGTCATGTATCTAATAAAGACATTGAATTTGGAATTGCATTAAGGGGAATTGGATTGAAATTATATATTTTTTAACGCGTGCCTCATAAAATATTGATATACCAATAAAGTCACGGGCCAGACTGAATCTTTAAATTTTAAATGAATTTGCAGACATGAATTGAAGTGCCAATTCTTAAGATTACCTATAAAATTAAATTTTAATTATGCTCGAACTTAATTAAATTATAGTTTATTTAACTTTTAGGAAGTGCTATGATTTTAATTACCTAATTTATACCCAATAGCCTCCATATTTCACGAAATGCTTGAAATCAACATGAGCCAAGCTAAAGTTAAGAATATAAAAATTGGTACCCAGACTCTACCTCGAAAAACCTTTAACTCGAAGAACTTTTATGAATCATATTATGCATTACTGATATTTACAATTCTTGTCTTTCATGTATAAGTTTATTAGTATTGCAATTAATATTAGTAGGGTACTAATATTATTAATATTATTGCCCTATTCATACATGGAGAAACGAAAATTCATGAAAATGCATATACAAAATCTAGAAATTCGGAACATTTCCAGTGCTAAATTTTGTTTTTCAAAAAGTTGACCTCCGATTGGCCAGGTCCATTTGATATGGATATAATTTGGGCATAAAAATTCAAAAATAATTCATTCACAACGGCTTTTGGGAATTTTTATAAATTCCAATATTTTCCTAGGTATAGTTATTTTAAATCTATTTTTATTGGAAAGCCAGGTCAAAACAAAACTTTTTGAAGCCCAAAGGAATTGGTCTTTGCTCGCTAGGTCTATTTTTAAATATTTGTAAGGGACAAAAGTTTTAAAACATACTGTTAAATACGGGTATTAAATATTAATCCAGTTCCTTACATAATTAAGAGTTTTTCTTTAAAATTTTACGTAACATTTCACAACATTTCACATCACATATTATTAAATGGGCAAGTATAACTTGAGCTAGCTGCTCTTGAAAGCTAAGCATTTGTATCACTATCAAATAGCACTTTACATAACATTACGTTTTTTATATTTTTTACATTTTAAAGACAATATGCAAATAATCGGATTTATTCTCCTGATTGTAATAAACTCCCAGTTGGATTGTGTCGCTTCCAATATGCCCATGGGTTGAATCATTAACAATTTTAAAGGAAATAATTTTAATTGATTTTGGGAGACCTGTAGTTGGCC
>JAAZTK010000872.1:0-16793 GCA_036507255.1 Megalothorax incertus
AGAGGTTGAATGGAAATAAATGAGGGAGGAAATCCCTTTGGGTAATGGAAATGTCATCATTGTAGTACAATGCCATTTAACATTAATTTAAGACTACCCAATCCCTGAATACTCTTATCAAGCTCAAGATTAATTCCTATTCGTAGTACCTACACACAATGTAGTAATATAAGGTTAAAGGCCTTTCAATTTAATTTAATATATGATAGATTTAATACTATTACAAGTATTCTGTAATTCCTCCCAACTTTAAAGTTTGAACTTGTATGACTCACCTGAAGTTTGAGGGATCAGAATTTTGTTTGCGAAAAAAAAATGTGCAAATTGTTCGCCCAGAGAGAAGGAAAGAGAGGACGACGAGGAAGCTTTCCAATGATGATCAGAGGCGAGATGAGGTTGGAGTGAGTAGAACTGCCGCACAAAATCCTATCTCATCTTTTCCTGCTGCTATGTTGTGTTCAAATCCTTGTGTAAAAAGCACATGCTTCGAGAATGGTAGAACGTGAGTGGACCTCAACCCACCCCCAATGGAACAAGATTCGAGAGACACTAGTATTCCGGAGAGAGATAGTAGTACATCTCTGAGATTCTTTGAACTTGTAGAAGCAGCAGCTAGTAGTGGTATACGTCGAAATAAAGAGACAAAGATAAAAGAGTAAAGTGAGCTGATGGCTTCGATTTTGAGATGCTTTTTCGCATCAGAGAGCAAATGCAGAGAGTCCCGTTGTTAACTTGAGTCTTGAAGTTGACTCATCCGAAATACCCGAACCCCGAGCCAACTTCCTTTCAATCCCTTCGTGGTCCAAATAGAATTCAACGACTGATGCCAGGAGGAATTTTATTTTCACAGGATTTCCCCCAACTTCCGCTCTCGATCCTCCACCCTATTTAAAAAAATCAATAAAATGCATTTGATATTACAGCTATACGAGTTATAATAGTACAAGTTATGGACCATCCTTTTTAAAAGTTATCGTATCTGTACGAACAAGTAGTACATATAAAAGCTTTTATAAAAATTGAATTTTTTATTCTACAGCTTGAATCCCATTTGTAATCTAAATAAAAAGCTTTTACAATGCCATATTACCATTCATCCTTTCAAATTCTACGATATAAAACTTAATCTACGAGTCTTTGACATGAACGAATCTCGATTGATCCTGAGTTTATTTTGACTTTTTTCCCCCTTAAAGATTCTTTAAAGGATTTCCTCCTGCTAAAAAAATTTTGGGACATCAATGAGAATTCAAGTGTATACGGATATACTTAAGTAGGTACTACTACTAACGTGGATGCCGTAGACTGTATAGTATTATTTATCAACGTAATTTGTTTACACTTGTATGTATATACGCAAATAGTTATTTACAATCTTGAGAAATTCATTCATTGATAAAGCTCAAATCATCCTGTGTATGTATCTACATAGGCAATCTGTAGATGTACGAATCTACGATAAACTTGATTGATATTGTAATATATGTATGTACCAAGATATACGCACTTGATTTTTTACACGAGTCGATTCATATCTCCTATCTACGGCGCTACGTAGTATCATTCATTAAGCAATTAATTTAAACTCATTGGAAGTTATATACATCTTCAGAAGTCTAGTACGAGGAACTATTTTTTAAAAAAATCTTGCACATGTCTGATTATTTTACTAATAACTTAATAAGTAGAATCTTCATAAATACCATATCAGTTAAAGTATAGTATGCAAATGCTTGTACTACTATTATACAATATGATTAGGACTTGGGATTTTAATACTGATTAATACAGTAGTACAGTATATTTCAATAAAGTTTTAATATATAATTAATAAATTGCATATTCAGCAGATATTCTCAAAATATCAGACGGAAAGGTTGAAGGCTTTTGAACTATTAAAAATATCTCCCTACTTATTTATGTATCGTATGAGTCTTTGACTCCCTTTAAAATATCGGTAGGATTAATTAATCTCTGAACAATTAAATGTCAGTATATTATGTAATTACGATAGGTGTTTAATATAATGTACCTATATCTTTACAGTTTACTTATCCGTGACAGAATAAGTTCTTAACATACCTCTTGATATATTTGCAGTGGACTTCGATATGTTTATTGTGTTTTCTACGACTTGTAACCTCAAAACACTTGCAGAAAAAAATATTACAATACTACGTACTACGTAGTGTTATTCCTAATTTCCAACAGTAATTAATCCCAATTATTACAGTGGGTTTGATCAGTTTTAAACCGCAAAGTGTTTAAGTGAGTATTTGTGAATGTGCAACAAGTGCCATTTATTATAAACGTAGGCAAAAAACCTTCAATTAAAGTATGGACCATCTTTAAAGTAAGTATAAATTAAAAGCTAATTAAGCCTCATTATTAACTTACTATTGACAAACATTCGAATCTACAGATCATATTTAGAAATAAAAGTCAAAATATTTAAAAAACATACCTGAAAAATATTCGCGAAATCTGACTCCGTTTTGTGCAGTGTTCAGTCAATCAATTTTGTAAACCAATTAGTATTCCCCACCTTATAAGATACACAAAAGTTAATTTGGTTAAAAATATAATTAAAAACACAGATATTGGGCATTAATAAATTATAGGTGTACAGGTACTTTTGGGGAATTCGAGCAGGGATCTGGGATGAGATAATTAATTTGTGACGTAAATAAAACGGGACAGACTCTTCACCTTGAAACGAGGTATAGAAAAAGTTTTACCAACCTTTGCTAAAATTAATTGGAATTAATTAATAATTGACTTACAAAAAAGACCTGAAGATCTTTTAAAATTTGTATTTTGTATAACAATACATTCTGTTCAAATAGGCACTAATTTTAAAGTTTTCAAAAAAAAATTACAATTCAGGCTTTCAGCCCTTCCTAATTAAAAATTAAAATTCCTAATTAAAAATAACTTTTAAGCAATTGCTTGTAAGCACCTTCTCCTCATCTTGCACCAATTGACGTATAATTTAATCCTTTAATTGACAAATAAGACTTGTTTTTACACTGCACCTTCCAAAGATTACAAGTATTCTTTTTTGCAAATTTATTTATTTCCTGCAAAATTCAATTTACAATTAATTAAAAGTAACAATATTTGGTCAAAGTGGTTCTTTCTCCTCCTCGTTATAATTCGTGCATGTGTTTAATAATAATTATTATTTTATTTCAATTTAGATTCTTAGAACTCGCTGAAAGATCTGCAAAATCCTTCATTTTTGCTATATCGTACAAGTACTCGTAGTAATTGACGATTGTCATTGCAAGTAAGTGATTTCTTTTTTCTCAATTGGCAATTAGGCTCATTTGTTTTAAATAAAAACATTTATATTATTGAAATTCGGACAGATTCCTCCCGGGCCCGGGGTCTCCTCCTCCTTATTGATTCCGGAAGAGCAGGCGCGCCTCAGGATCTCTCAAATATTATGAACCAGTAGGTTCAAGTTTAGAGCTCGAGCCTCAAAATCTTGTCAGAGAGTCATTCTGAGGTCACTGGTGAATTGAGTCTGATTTTACCCGAGTGGTAAATTCTAATTCGTTTCACATTGACATTTGAGAGGGGAAGATGGACTCTATTCGAAGTATGGAGAATGTATTTTTCTTCATCCCAAACGTGATTGGTAATGAGCTGTTTTATTTCAACATACAATTTTAATTGTTTTTCATCCAATTTAGGTTATGCGAGAATTGTACTCGCCATCATTTCCTGCATGTTGATGCCAAATCACCCGAGTTCGGCCATGTGGTGCTATGTGATTAGTGCTCTGCTCGATTCTGTTGATGGACATGCTGCTCGCTACTTTAATCAATGTAAGATTCCTTACATTAATACCTCTAGCCAAATTGAAAATACCTATATTTTATTCCAGGTACCAAGTTTGGTGCTATGCTGGATCAGTTGACTGACCGATGTGGAACTGCTTGTCTCATGATCATGCTATCCATATTCTACCCAAGCTATGCATTCTTTTTCCAAATGAGCTTGTCAGTGGACATGTCAAATGCATTGGATCTACCTCCACACGTAAACATTTATTAATTAGGCATAAACATTTGTACTTTATATTTGAGCATTTGACACAGGTCACTCCTGCAAGGGAAAGCAAGTCACAAGAGTACCACAATGGACGAACCTCAGATTCTACAATACTACTACACGAATAAACCATTTCTCTTTGTCATGTGCGTTGGAAATGAACTGTTTTACGTCTCAATGTACCTTGCACACTTTTACGACTCTTGTAAGTAGTGTACAATTATGCTACTACAAATTAAAATAATTTATTTATATTTTTTTACATTGAATTGCTTTAAAAAACCCCCACCGTTTTTATTGTAGATTTGATTACCTTCATCGCAATCATCTTCTTCCCCGTTGCAGTATTGAAATGGGGGCTTGCCATTCTTCAAGGTTAGCCCCAATATACTCTTAATTAAACTATAGCCATAATATAAAATATTAAATTTTGGATTGGGATTTATAGGAATTGTAGCCGCCAAAAACCTTGCTGGAATTGATCAGGCTGAACGGCAGGCACAGATCAAGATTCAGTAGGCTACCTGACATCGACAAAGCACGCTGATTTGAATCAGTGGGTTTCCAAAATAAAAAAATCAATCTATTCTAAAGTTCTAAAACTCGAGAGATTCTTTCCCTCTCCTATCCTACGATATAATATTATATTATAACCTCTAAAGTATAAATTGAAAACGTGAGTATTATCTTTGTGTCCCTTTCACTTTTTATTTGAAAACTTTTTTTTGTTACTTGTTTTTTATTTAAAAAGCTTTTTTATTAATTGTATTAATTGATTGAGGACGAATAGCCAAAACACAATATGTTAGATATATATCGTAGTAGTAGTAGGTAGAGTTATGGTAAGATATATCGGTACTGCTTATACTTATTTGAAATTTCAAATTATATGCATTTATCATATTGATAAAAATACCTATATATCTTTTTAAAAGTAGTTCAAAGGCCGCACATACCAGTTAAAAATGTGCAAAATTATATCTATTACTGATAGTTTTAAAAGTACGATAATTTAGTGTAAATTAACACAACTGCACTGTACTTGATCATTAATTATAAAATTAATACTGGATGTAAATTGGTACTTACTTTTTATTTAATTAGAAAAAATAATTTGTTTTAAACATTGAAAAACTGTGCCAGTTTAAAGAATTATAATTTGAATACCTAGTGCAATATTAGAATTTAAATTAATTAATTAATTAATTTCAAAAATGTACGAGTTTATATTACACATAGATGAATAAAATTATAAAATGATTAGAGTATTTAAAAAAATATCGCATTAATTTCAATCCGAAATCTCTCATTTTATCGTAAAAAAATATATTTTAAAAATATATATGTAATCAAATTCAGTCTCTATACTCCTTCAGTCTATCTAATAGGTATAGGTATCAGTACTTTTTAGCTCGGCTTCGAAGATTCTTTTTTGGAGGCAATCCCAACTTCTCCTCCTTTGCCACCTCCTCTCGGGCAGCTGTCATTGCTTGCGTAAATGCTCCGAATTGAGTATATAAAACATTGTCATCACAAAATGAATCCTGCATCATTTCACATTATAAATTAGTAATTAGGTACATTTAAAGGTTGCACAACTAATAATTTCCTACCCGTTCGTAATCCTCTTCCGCGTAAATCCCTGCCTCTTCCGCCTCCTTCTTTTTCTCCTCACAGTACTTGTCCCAATTTCGATTAATAATCTCTTCCATTGGCTTTTTTAAGTGTTTTATGGGAGAACTATTTTGGAGGTATCGGATTTGCTGCCTAAAATCATATAGTAAAAAATACTTTTATTTTTATAAATATATTTAAAAAATTAACTAACGTTTCAGTGTAGTCTACACTTTCATTTGTTATGATCGAATCCATTTGAGTTCCATCCTCTTCATCATCTGGCATATCATCAATATGAAGCTCACTATCCCCACTCATTTCCGCTTCATCTTCAATAAATTCATTTCTAATCATCATTTTACTTTTCTTTTTCAGAGGACTGGGCTGAGTTGGACTGGGTTTTTCTTGTGGGATTGGAATTACAAGCTCTTCTTCATCGGAAGAGTCTGATATTGGAATGATCTTTCGATACCGTTTCTTCGCGAGCTTTTCCTTTGATGTTGGATCTCCCTCTGGCTCATCAATATCCATCGCTCTGCTACCGCTTGCCCTTGGAGTATTCAACAAGGAATCAAGTGTAGTTAACATGGGAGATTTTGCTTTTGGAGTTTGGGGGAATCCTTGAAATTGTGCCAGTTCCTCGAAAAACTCTTTTTCTTTTTCCTCAAAGGCCACTGTGTTCTTTAAATATGAATTCTCAGCTTGAACAAGCTCTTCTCGCATTCTAGCCACTCTCTCACCCTCCTTCTCTAATTCTCCTCGCCTCACAACCAAATAAACCCTCTTTTTCTCCAATTCTGGATCAGGAATGACTTGAGAGGGATCCCCTGGAGGCTGCTCCTTAAAGCTCACTTGCTCTGAATCCTTTGAAAATACATTAACATCTTCTTGAAATAAGAGTGGCTTTGGTTTAATTCCTTTCCTCTGATTGATAATTTCTCTTAAATCTGGAGAGAGTGGTAGTTCATCAGCACTTGCCGTGGAAGAAGAGTCTTTTGAATTCTGGGATGAGTCAACTGATTCAAACATGTCTTTAATACTTTCAATGCTTTCCGAATGAGTCAATTTAGCTCTTCGTGATGGAGAGCCAATGCTGTTGGAAAGATCATCAAAGATTTGATCAATAACGGCGTGACCTACGTCATATGATACTGGACTAGAGGAGCGAAGAGGCGCGAAAGTCTTCTCGGGTTCCATTACAGTCTACACTTCTTCCTCAATTTAATTTAATTTCCTACAAGTAATATTAAACAAAGAACAGTTTAAATATAAAAACAAAATAAGGGTTCTTTCACCTTTTATACTAATTTTAATAATAATAATAATATGCTGTACCTAGTATTATCCCGCCTTATATCCGGTTTCGTAACGAGAAATTAGAATCCAAAGATGAACGATTCTCGAATGGGATTCTTCAAAATCTTTATAATTATCATCAAATTATTAAAGCAATTTTTATAATTTAATATACTAATTACCTTACACTGTGACTTCACCAGTAAAAGGCCGAATTCTATAAATAATGGAATTTAAAATTTAAATTAAAAAATTTGTCCGTTAATTTTTAAAATACGTTTTTTCAACTCCAATTCAAAGCAAAGAATTTTTGGTAAATTGTATCATTTAATGTGAATTAATTAGCAAATCTTAATCAAAATCTCACCTTATTTTATTATATTAATGACTCGACTGTTGAGGTTTTTGAGCAACAAGTTTATTTAGGTAATACTGACTGACTGACTATAAATTAGCTGGTGTATGGCACATGTTTGGAACTGGAGATCTGCGAAAGAGTATACATATTTTGTGTAACAAACCCTAATTAATTTATAATTAGAGAATCGTATGTGTAAAAAAAGGTGGGCGATTTTTTAACTCGTAATTTGAGCAATTCAATGTGACAATTAATTAATTACCTACAATTTTTAAAATATAAATAAACGAAATCTTCAATTTTCCTTGCTATAATTTGAAATTCGGATTGTGCGAGGTTTAGGGCCTTTAGAGATTTTTGGAACGGTTTTGCGAAAAACCACGCTGAGGCCAAAATAATTTTGTACTTTCAATAGCAATAGTTTATTTTAAAACGTTTTGAAAACGTTTGGAATTTCAAAACTTTTTGAAACTTTTTGAAAGTCGATTTTCAAACGTTTTGAAAAAATTACCTTATTTTAAAACGTTTTGTAAACGTTTGGAATTTTTAATATTTTTGTTACGTTTTGAAAAAAACACTTTATTTTAAAACGTTTTGAAAACGTTTGGAATTTTAAAAGCTTTTGATACGTTTTGAAAGTCGATTTTCAATCCTTTTGAAAATTACTTTATTGTAAAACGTTTTGAAATAGATATATTTTTATGAAATTATTAAGTGATTACAGATATATCAATTAGCAGCATATTTACATACTTTATTAGAAGAATTTTTAGTCATTTATACATTTGAATTATTGCAATCGATATATCCATTTAATATTAAACTATAAATCTAAAATATTAGTGCCTCTATTAAATTGATGACCTAAATCTTTAATAAAATACAAAAGCTACAAAAGTCAATTTACGAGTAGGATTATTATTTATTAATTATTAAATTAAAATTAGGTACTAAAATATGTATGTTAAATACTCGTATGTAAATTTACAGATTTGGATTCCAAAATCCAAATGAAGCAGGGATAAAATTCTAAATGTACAAAGATGTGCATAATATTAATCATTTAATTATACAACTAGTGGGGTTGTGAGATTTTAAATTTTTAATGAGAAAAATGTTAGATTGTCCTATGCATTGGGATTGTGAACCCTTGGGACGAGTTTGATTCTCATTTCTGTTTGAGGGTGTATGGCCACACAAGACTTTGGCACTCGGTTCGGATTCTCCATTGGATGAATGTCAAAGTGTTCAATAATAGAGAGTAAGAGACCCTCGGTGATCTTCTCAACCAACCTATATCCCATACAAGCTCGCTTCCCCAGAGAGAATGGTAGGAAATAAGGGGGCTTCCGAAAGACTCCCTCTTCAGTGAGGAACCTTTCAGGGGCGAATCGTTCAGGGTCACTCCAGAATTCAGGGCTCGTGTTTAGCTCATAGTTATTGAACAAGACCATGGTCCCTTTCTTGATGGCATACCCTATTGGATTAAATAGAATATGTTGTACACACAAGAGGTAAATTGAGGGCAGACTGGAATTAAATTTACATATCAGACATAGCCTGGAGGGAAGGGTCGCCCTTTTAAGGGCCATGTGTAGGAGGATCGGAAATGCAATATTATGTAAAGTAGGTTACCTGAAATATGTGTGTCAACGGAAGCCACGTGCGGGACGATGGGCGAAGATGCCTTTCTCAGAGTCTCATAAATCAGGGATCTCGAATAGTCTTTGCTCTTCTCCAAGATGCACTACATATTTGGAACAGGTATTCAGAAACAGGTCTTTTTAAATGAACAATGCAAGCAGAGAATTGCAATTATGCAAATTAGATGTATTAAAGGGGATACCTTGTTGTAAACAGTTTGTGAGAACCCTTCCACCGACCCAATCTCGATAAGGATTCGAGAGAGAAGATTAGCAACGGCCGAGTGACCTCCTAAAAAGTCTTCCAGTTCGTAGAGTACTTGGACCATTGTGAGCTTTGTCTCAGGATCCCCCTCCTCCAAGTGTGTCAGCAAAATGTCCACAAAAATCTTCAGGGTTCTCTCTGTCCAGGTTTTTCCTAAAAAAAATCCAATAGAAATAATCTTTTAAAATCAGTTTATCGAAAGATTTGAGATACTATTACTCAATTAGACGCTGATACTTATATTAGAATTACTTACACGTGAGGTTCGATGATTCTTTTCACAACAAATGATCTAATGAGTTTCCCCATATTGGCCAATTGGTTCAAATGACCCCTGAAGAAGGGGGAGAGGATGGGTAGGACATCCGTAGGGTGATTTTGGTTAATCTCCCAGAATATCTTGTCAAATGTACGGACCACGGATAGAAATTCCGTGATCAGATTCCTCCTCAAAGTATTGTGAAGCAAAGAAACCGAAAAACACATTGGCACAAGCCATATTGAGCCTCTCCTTAAGCTTATTCTGTGAGAGTCCTCCAAAAAGGGCCAGATCCCCCGAAATTGCCTTAATCATCCATTCCGATCCTCGTCCAAGTGCGTAGTCAACCCGATCCGCAAATAGCCCCGAGTGACAGAAACGCCTAGCAAGGGCCCTCCTCACCTTTTGCAGGTTGGACCAATTGCAGAATGCCAGAGCTGTTTATTTTAAAGTTGAGAGAAATAAAATTGTAGTATTTTAAGGAACACCGTTAGGGGTGGCAGACACAATTGTACTATATATTCAATGACTTTGAAATTTTCAAGGTTAGACGACAATTGTTATTCCAGCCATCTCGCAAGGTCAGTTTTAATTGGAGGGGGATATAAAAATCAATCAAAAAGGCCTCCCTGAAAGCCCCCTACCCGTGTTTACCTGGGGCTAAATACAATATAGTACAATAAATCTATGACTTACAATTCTCCTTGTCATTCCCAAAGAGGATATGATAACGAAGAAAGTTTGCTCGATCTCCAAAATCCGCACCACGCTCCACCAGAACCTCCTTAATGAGGGACAGTGAATTGACCACAACCGACCTCACCGATCCCAGCTGCAACCCATAAATATCGCCATACTGCTTCGCGAGCTCAGTCATCCGGACAAAAGGCTCTCTGAAATTGTGAAAAAGAAAAAAAAATATAAATCCGCTCCTAAAATTTGATTAAAAAAAGAATGGGTAAGTCACCCATTGAGAAGATGTAGGTGGCCAATTAGGGGAAGTCTTGGTGGTGCCGGGAGAACTTTCTTTCCAATGTCCTCCTCGAGCTTTGGAGTCCACTTTTTCCGACCCCGATTAAGAATTCCAAGAGAAAGGATGATAACAAACCAGAGAGTGAGGGTGACAGTGAGAGCCGTAAAATCTGAAAGACCTTCCATGTTGAAACTTGAACTAAAGCAAGTTAAATTAACAAAATTATTAGAAAGGATTTCGATTAACTTAATCCTTAGGCTTTTAGACCCTTAAAGTATACTTTCTCAAGTAAAAAACTGAGTCAGAGGGTCAGAGTATTTGAAGTTGAAAATAGAATTTTTAGGGTAAGTTTTAAGAGAAGTCGGGATTTCCTCGAAAAGACGATCAAGGAGGGGGGTGACTCAGGAGAGCCTTTGGATTTGCCAGACAGTGGACTGGATCATCCCAGACGGGTATGAAACTATTTATGGAAATGAAGGGGTTAAGGGGCTCGATGCGACCTGATCTTCCTCAAAATCTAAATCTGTGGGGTAGACTTGAGAATATGAAGGAAGTAAAAAAAACTCGGGGGATAAAATCATTGGGCTATTATCTTTATCAGGGTTTAAGATCTAAGGATAAGATTCAAGGGCTCAATTGTATAAAGCAGAAGAGAGATGTGGATACTTTTTTTATAGGGAAATTAAATTGGTTCTGGGATGCATATTAATTGATCGAGGATGGGAGCAGGTGGGTTATTGTCTGACAATATAGAGAGTGAGAGGGGAGAAATCCAGACTATGCAGTTTAATATCAAATGGGGCAATTTATATTCTTGAGGGGCAAAAGGGCCTAGGTGCAATCGAGAGAGAAAGGGATCGTCCCTTCAAAAAAACTTTTTTACCTTCTTCTTGACTTGCCCCAAGCTCTCCCGAGTTTGGTTTAAATCTTAATGTAGTTTAATATGAAATCGGGAATTAAAGAGGATCGCTTTCTATTCCTAGTACGATACTATCTGTAATAGTACAATATGTAAAAGTATTGTCACTCACGGGTCTCACCGGTGGAGAGAATGAGGATTGAGTCGGGGTAAGCTCGAGTATTTAAGGCGAAACTGAGACCGAGAGAGATTTGGCCATCTCTCCCACACATACACCAGCTAGCACCCGAGTCCCTTTTTTGAAATATACTAGTAGTAGTACTTATATATAGGTGCACCTCGAGACACTAGCCCCGGCCTTTAAGGGTTTAAGTTTAATTCATGACCCGCGAGCTGAAACTCCAAGAGGTTTTTATAGACCAAGTCCTGAATTGCCACAAATCAATAAAGATTCAACATACTATACAAGCATAATAAAAATACCTGCACTTCCTCAAATTGTCCTTGACATTGATTTATTAAAGACAGAGGACCTCTCCTTAGACAACCCCAGCAGCCCCTTTTAGCTACAATTTAGCCTTCCCACTTGACATTGCCCCTGACTTTGGACCTACGTTTCAAAATCTCATCAAACACTTTCCATTTTATATATATCCGGATCTAGATATAATGTAGGACCTACATTGTATTAGGTACGAAATGTTTATGTAATACTTGGGTACCTACAGATATAAACCTTCTTGGGAGGCTACACTTTTGGTTTTATTGCATAATGGTCAATTGGGCAAATTTTCTTTGATGGGACTTTATTGCTCTTGGGATTATAATTGTCCCAAAAGAATCTTTTTGCTGGATCATACAAATTACAAATGGACCTTTGAGATTTTTTAAAATTTTGGCTTAAACTTTAAACCATTTTCACCTTTAAAAGTTATAAATCTCTTTAAATTAATTATTACCTAATTATTACAATACAATTTTATGAATCTATAATAATTAGATTCATATAATATAGATTCTATATTAATACTGATACAGTACAAGTATTACCTATAAAATATGACTCATGAGACAAGTAAGATAAACCATATTTTTTTAGTATCTCTATTCTAGTATCTCTTATCAAATTAGTAAATATGATTAATAAATTACAAAAAATTCAATATTGGAAATAAATTTAAAAAACAAAATCCACAATGCAATTTAGAAATTGAAAGTATACCAATTTTGCCAGCACAAGGATAACTTATATTGAGCAATATCATGCTCAAAAATCAAGCCTCATGTCAAATCACTTGACCTTTTTTATGATAGAAATTTTGTATTGTAGGAATATATAATATTAAGGGTGCTATCATATATATTTTAATATTGTACCTAATACTTTATAAAATTTGCAATACCCATCTAGTAGGTATTATATAGATTTTATCACAGGTTATCAATAAGGGGGCTTCTACTGAAAACTTTTAAAAGCCTAGTATTGATAATCTGTGATTCTATCATAGTATGTATCAGTATTTTATGATATCTGTAGTACGATACTCGTATTATATTGCCAATAAATTATTACATCTTCAAAAAGGGTCGAGAGTTTGAGACCTTTTTAAAGAAAAGGGATATATCCCTTTTCAGATAAAATGTCAAGTTAAACAATCATTCAATTCCTTGCAGGTTATATTAATTGTCAACTTGAAACTTGAATAGAAAAAAGGCCTATTTATAATTTATAGCTCGTTCACTTTTAACTTTCCCTTTTAAAACACCGTCAACTCACTCACACACACCTTCCCCTTGACCCTGGCCTTGTAAATCTAATTGACATGTGTATCAAACATAAAATGAGCCCTTAAAAGAGTTTACACTTTACATACTTTAATTGCTCTATATCATAAAGTTTAATTTATAGTATATATCATATATATGATGTTATAATTGTATATCCGTATTATAAAATATAAATACTTTGTAATTATGAGTAGAATTGTATCTAATACAAATCCTCATGTTAAAACCCTTTGATTTTTAAACGCATTCGATTTCAATTTCCAACCCCCAGGAATCCAGGTGCAAGTACAATAAAACAGTTATAATAAAGTATATATACATAGGAAATTGTGACCCAATTAAGTGCATATAAACAAAGTTAAAATCCTTATTTAGAAATGGAGATAATTGGGGTTAATTAGATTATGGCCTTTAAACTTACTTAAATTTGATAGGCCCCAACCAGGTTTTGACGTTCTTTTTGAGTGTAAAGCCCATCTAACGAAAAAACCCCCAAACCTTCAAGAATTTATATTATCCTCAGATATTTGTCATTCAACAGTGCAGCGGAGTCGGTCAAATATTTAATTATTTGTGAAACAAGTTGATTTAAAACAACATTAAACAATGGCGTCTGAGCTCGATGAACCAATTTCGGACCAGGAGAAGGTGACCACAAAATTAATAACCTTTATACATTTACTTTAATTTACGAAATTTATTTCCAGGTTCGGATCGTGTCGGATTTCATTCTTCATAGCCCACCGGGTGAATTTAACGAAGTGTTTAATGGTAAAATGTCATTAAATGAGTCATTACCTTAATTAGTTTAGGAGCGTTAAACTATTGTCTTTTTTTTAAATGCAGATGTGAGGACACTTTTGAACAATGATACTCTGTTGAAGGAAGGTGCTTCAAGGTATTGTTCAAATTACGATATTTTTATATTTTATTTATTACAAGTATTTTTAATTTAAATTAACAGTGCTTTTGCCCAGTATAACAAGGATCAATTGACTCCGTGCCGTGTCACGGGGAGCGACTACTCCTGTCTAATTACGGAGCACAATGACCTTGGCTCATCACGATTTTTTGACCCGAGAACGAAGCAATCCTTCCGCTACGACCACCTCAAGAAAGAGGCTACGGATTTCCAGGTAATATTAATTATGCTAAAAATATGCCATTAGAAAATATAGAATTTTTTAAAACCTTGTTTTTCTAATTTATCAGCCCTTAGACCATGACAAGAAGGCAGAGTCGTGGCGAGTAGGCCTCGAAACAGAGTTTGAGACCTATGTAACTCAACACTACCCCCATGGGAGTTTTTCGGTGTTTGCTCGGAGCTCGGGATCAAATATTACACTCATCGCATGCATCGAGGACCACCAATTCCAGCCTAAAAACTTTTGGTATTTATTATTATTATCGTCCTTTTTTTAAAGAATTTTTTTTAAATTGTGATATTTTTTAAAATTATAGGAATGGACGGTGGAGGTCACAATGGGTCACAACATTTGATCCGAATGCTGTGGGAGAGACGGTGGAGCTCAAGGGAGTTATTAAAGTCCAAGTTCATTATTATGAGGATGGTAATGTTCAACTTGTCAGCTCCAAAGACGCAAAAGTTAACATTCAAGTATCGGTAAGATTTTGAAATTTCTAAAACCCATCATCAATATCTTTTTGACAGTAATTTTGATATTTTTTTTCATTGAATTCCAGAATGAGGCTGAATTTACACAGGAATTTGCAAAATCCGTAGAGAGTGCTGAAAGTGAATACCATACAGCATTAAGTAAGCTCCCAAAATTAATTAAATCCAGCTCCAAAATTTTATTCTTCGATAAGCCATTAAAAGCGAATCGGTTACAATTTACTCCATCAGTGTAATAAGCTACCTACGTACTAGTTATTTAATTGGGGAATATATATTAGGAAAATAAAGCGAGGATAATTCCTCCCCAATTGAACCCAACAAGAAACTTATTATTATTATTATTAATTGGAGTCAGATATCGATATTTGGCAATTAGTTTTAATGAGTTTTGTTTGTTTTTTTCAGGCGAAAACTATCAAACAATGTCTGATACAACTTTCAAGGCTCTTCGACGTCAACTTCCGGTGACGAGAACAAAAATAGATTGGAATAAAATTGTTTCTTATTCAATAGGGAAAAGAGTTACGAGCTCAGTGATTCATAAAACAATTTTACTCCTCACTGTGTACAACTAACATATAAATTAATTACTTTTTTGTACTATATTGTACTACAATACTAACCTCTCCCTCCCCCTTCATAACCTTACCTCTCCAACTATTCTAAAAACAATTAGAACAATAATTAAAAGAAAATATTAAGACTTTTAATATCTTCCGTATTGAAAGAAATTGAGTATTTTTCAAACTTGTGGGAATTTTGAGCGTTTATAAAAATCATTAACCGAGAGTTTTACACTATACTGTTTAATATACGTCTTTTTAAAAAGAGTACTAATCTATGTGCAGATAATTGTATTTAATATTTATATATTCTAGGTTCCTAATAGTATTAGGTCTAGGATATATCAATTATGCTTGTTAAATTGCCGACTTGAGAGAGTATTATATGTAAAAAGATGAGTAATTCCTTTTTGAAAGTGTTTCAAAAGAAAAAATATGTATGAAAATTAAAAGTCAATCAAGGGATTTTTATTCATCAATTTTTAACCCTAATTTGTATTTGTATTATAAATATTTGTCTATTATGTAATTCCTTTTGTCAAAAAAAGGATCAAATTCCTAATCAAACCCTAATTTTTAATTAAGATTCAATACAATTTGTACTTATAATTTAAAATTATTTTATTATATTCCCAATTGATATATCTTCGTATAAAAAAGAATTAAACTTGATAGCGATATTATATAATTTACATGAGAATAGAGTATGTACTACATTTAAAAAATTCCAACACTTTCAATGAATAAATATCATCATTAAAGCTCAACTTTCAGGACCCAGCAGAGTCATAATAGTACCCTTTGTTCTCATTGAGTTATTTGGCATTCTTTCCACCTTCACCTCCTCCAGCTCTTAATAGTCTAATCCAGTGCATTTTGATTCGGTCCTAACTGACTCAAATCCTCTGTTGTTTGATGTTCCCTTCAAGGGCGGCCCGACATTATCGGCTTTTCCGGCCCTTTCTCAAAAGAAGCATATTTTAAGTCATACCTGGTAGGACTTGCGGCCGAGATTTTTCCTAGAGTAATTAGAGATTAATGTTCGAGTCGTGTTTATGGATGGTGGTGGTGGTGGGGTTTTTAGAGTGAGGCGGAGGAGAAGGAGGAGGCAAAGGAGTCGGAAGCGGCTCTTTTTCTCCGGCTCTGATGTAATCATATTCTGAGCAAGGGAATGTGCGTTCATTCCGTAGTTCATATATAATGGGAGGTGAGGAATTTGGAGAACAAAGTACATGTTTCATAGATATCCAGACATGTTATAGGCTAGAATCCGAATAAGAGGGCTGATTGTCTCAGAGAGAGAAAGAGAAGGACTCCTCTCAGGTACTGCTACAGGGTCTACATAGTATTAGAATATATGATATAGCGAGAGTAATGGAGGCGACTCTTTCAGAGTCTTGAGAGCTGAATAATACAGATATTAGGAAAAAATTAAAAGCTTCTCCTATACAGACTCGAGTAGAGCTCAAGGGCT